>CM068842.1:29897781-30199626 GCA_028554795.2 Sinohyriopsis cumingii | reverse complement strand
AATAAACTTTTTTGCAAGCCACTGTGGTTAATTTTCAGCAAGCCATTGTGCACACAGCAGGCATAATATTATATTTGTACAAGTTCAGCTTCCATTGCAGCACCTCCTGTTTGATGTATTTGAAAGTGGTACACATTTGACTGCAATTGGCAAAAAGCCCTGATTTCAAACAATGAACACATTTGCAAAACTGTATGTGCATATCAATTTTGAAGATTCAGAATTCTTGAGTTTTGAAATAAAAAAAGGTAAAACTCTGATCCCAAAACTCCTTGCAAAATTTTTGGATAAGTTTGACATCTATCCTAAGTAGGAACTATTAGGCTATAATCTTAATTCTCCCAAAAAGTCTGCACATTTGTAAATACATTTAGACAAAAGAAGTAAAAAGCATTATTAAAATGTTGAAAAACTGCTATAATGGTGTGAAAGCATAATTATCTTCTTATTTATACAAACACTCCTGCAACATTTTATTTGTCTACCTAAAAAGGTATTTGCTAAATGAAGTGTGATAATAATGTTTTTAAAGAAACCAAAGTCAATGACCAAAAATTTAAAAAATTGAAAACAGAATAGCTGCTATAATGGCCACAAAAATCTAATCAGCTTATCTAAGTAAAAAAATATGCAAGCTAAATTTCATTTGTCTATTTCATATGCTTTATGCTTAACTGTGCTTACAATGTTTTTGTCATAATATTTAGCCTGAAAATTGTAAAAAAATCTGTTAATAACTGAATAACTTCTGTAATAGCCTTAAAATTGTATCATATCATCTACTTAATACCATACATACTCACTTATAAGTTGACAATTTTTACTGAAAATTTGATTCAAATAGTGTAGTAGCCATCTTATAAGCACAACATACAAACAAAATGTGATAATCAAGGGTAATGTTTGAAGTCCAATATGTTTGCAGTACACAAAAATACTATGAATTCAAATATTTTTACATTTCCATGCCACTATTCCCATTCAGAAATGTGTCATAATGGTATTCACTACAATTTAGTTGTATCTACAGTAACTTGGGTTTTCAAATATTATGAATAAATTAAATACTACTCACCACAAAGTGAAGTATCTGTCAATGTTGTTTACAGTGGGTATTATGAGCAAGTGTATTGGTTCCATTTTGTCGTAGCAACCTATATTTTTATTAATATTTGTGTTTTGCTGTATAAACACTGCGTTTGATGCAATAAAAGTTTTAATTTAAGTTTTATTTTCCTTTTCCATGATCAAGATTTTAAATCCCAAGTAATATTTCCCAATGTTATGTATATTTAATTTGTATCTGCTAGTTTTTTCTTCATAAATATAAGTGATGTATAATTGTATTTTGGACTTGACCTTGTCCAAAATCAAGTTCACTGTATTCCTGACTAAAGACACTGATGTTTTTATTTGGTAAACAAAATAATACGTAGCTAATATTTTCTCTAAGAGTGTGTGTTAAACATTAGGATCATTATCAACAGAAGTAAATATATTTATTCAGGTCTGGGTCATGGTTATTGGAATTCCTCCATAAAAGTACCCAGCATACCTGATGTTTACCACATTCTTGTTATAATTTTAGTGGCAGACTTTATCTTGTTGACAAACTCACAATCTTCTAGAATGGAAAATTCCACTGAGTCATATTATTTCCAGAATATGCTAATTGTGACCTAGGTCTAGTAGATGGCTTTATAATCTTGTTTATCTGAGAAATTACTCATTCTTGCAGTAACATCTGAAGCAGAAATCAGTCTTAATGTTGTGTCCAGTATTTAATTTGGATTTATTTTTTTAATCAAATTATTATTCACTGAAAATACAAAGTGCTCATAAATAATATTCTTGGATACAAACATTATCTGGGAATTAGAGTGAATTCAGACAAGAACGTCTTGTATTATATTATTGTGATTCATCAATAGACTGTTGTCACATCACCATGTCACAGGCCAATAGAGACACATGAACACCTTCAGTGCTGGATCTTATTTTGAACACCATTGGAATTTAATTAGAACTATATTCATTAGGAATGGTGATGGAACTTTTTTGACTATTTTGGGATTAGATTTGCATTACTGAAATTTCTTTTTAAATTTCACTTTGTGTTCTAGGGAAATAAATTATTTGTTGTATTTTACAAAACAATTTGGTTTTTGATCTTTTTTATTGCTTAGTTTAAGCACACAGAGTCGTAATACCAAGTTTTATTAAAGTGCATATGACCCAATACCCAGCCTGTAAAGGCAGCCCTTGCTTATTTTCAAGCTGACAATCCTTTTGATGGAGCTGCTAATTTAGTACAAAGACTTGTTCAGTACCAAGCAGAGTTCTACATCTTCCAATGAATGTTTGAACTTAATGTCTTTTAGTGTGAAAAGGTAGCACCCTCTTTATTTTCCCATGTGACAACCCTCTGATCGGGTTGCAATTTGACACTTACTCAGTGCCCATGTTTCCATGCTGCACAACTGACATGTGTTCAATTCCAACCTTTAATAGATTTCACAGACTGTAAGATCAATGTGTTACTTAACAGATCCCAAGCTCAGTCTCAACATAAGCATCCTCATGACTGAGAACCTGAGGAAATGGAGTCTGACAATATTTACAACAACTAGACCATGATGATTAAAGATCACTAGATGACAATGGAGGATTTCAGAACATTATCAGGTAATGTGAATGCATTCTTGGGCTTTGTACTAGATGACACTAGATTGTGACATTTATAGGATAACAGAAATCAAAAGCAATGTGGGCTGAACTTTCATTGTCTATTTGTAAGATGGAATGGAATTAACATATTATGGAATATTGTAAATCGGATCATTCTGGACTATTTATATATCGGTATGTAATCTATAATTAAATTCACAAATTTCTCGTATAAATGGATTTAAAATGTCAAGCATTTTAGATATAATTAGGACAAATGGTAAGTTGTCAATTTATTTGTGACATGTTCCACTCAATAATATAACTGTTTTTTACATTGGTTCTATCATTATTTTTCAAATCTATTCATCCAGTTAAGCTTGTTTATTTTCCCAAATTGCAACTCTGACTCACTGAAGACAAGTCACCCTTTCAAATGAATCTGACTTGTAAAGTTCACATCGTCTTATCACAGGGTCACAGAGAAACCAATTTTTTTTTCAGTAAAATATGTTTCTTAAAAAACACTTACCCAATCATAATAGTTTAGAGGAGTACTACCACTACTTTGCAGATCCCTCCCTCCCAACTACTTTTAGCTAAAGGGAGCTAAAAGTTCTCTGCCAACCCATGTGGTGGTTGGGCAGAGTGATCTCCCCTTGCCAATAAGACTAGGTGGCACTGAGTAAGACTATGGTGGCAAGCTACAGTTTTGTATCTTACATAGGGTTATAATTTTAAAGAAAAAGAATTTCTCCAGCTTTCCTCACTGGTTATACTGGCCATTTAAAAAAGACCTTGTATATCTACGGTATAATTCAAAGAACCTTTAATTCCCTTTATTTTGGTGTATGATTAATGGGTGTAATATGGGTTATAGAGTATACAGCTTGGCCTTACTTCAGATGTGCACCTTTCAAAAAAGTGCTAGCTCCACTTGGTCATTTTCACTTCCTGAACTTCAAAGGTAAATTGTATAAAAAGAACAGATAACTTTTTACATTTTACATATTTGGGAATTCATTCATTGCACTTTCAGAAGCTGATATTGTGTAGTCTGGCGAAATTCATTTTCCCTATTTCAATAGCTGCTATGAATAGTGTACTTAAGACTAATTCAGGCTAATTTTTTAGCACAAGGGAGCAATCATTTTAGTTAGCAGTGTGCTTAGATCATGTACAATTTCCAAAAGTACAATATCCAAAGAAATATCATCCACATTACATTAATGTAGCATAGCGGTTTGCCAACATTCTCTCCATTGTGTATGTTTTAAATGCAAACAAATTCACCTTACATACGTCACTCTCTCAAAAGTACATAATAACTGGTGAGCACCCCCATAAAGAGAACATAGGTATTATTATTGTATGATTTAATTTTGACTGTATGGCTGAAACATTTAAGTCGCAAGCATCAAAACAGTCCCTTTGAATAATTCTTATGTATTCCCCCCCCCCACAGAACAGTATTTATGAGTGTCAGAGTCTCTAATAAGTCCAGCCCCCCCATGATAAAAAGTGAACTATTTTAAAAATGCACATTACATTTTGCAAACATAGCAACCAATGTTATGCTGAATGACAGGAACATGAAACTAGCCATAATTATTTCTGAGATATCAACAACAAATTTTACAGTTTGAAAAGGGATGGAACAGATCAAGTTCATAAAGGTCAAAGGTGAAAATGTAAATATTTGCCTATTGTTTAATATGGAAGAAGCTAATTCGCTTTCTCATCATTTTTTACATTTATTTCATTGCAAATAAATGAAAAGAAACATTTTCACTATATATTTCTTTTACTTATTGCAACAGGTTTAAATTTAAGTTGACTCTATTCCTATATTCTAAGATTTCTAATTTCCCCATAATTAAGGTCACTACTCACACAAACATGCCTCATGGCAAATTATGTAAGCAGGAGCAAAATGAGCATAATTAGCTTATTTTCATGCATAACATCAATATGAATGTATCATTTTATTCAGAACATCATACATAATGATATGAAAATAAAACAAATAATTGCATACATTTTTATAATTGTGTTAAGGTGGCGCTCTACAGTTTAGTATCTTGCATTGGGTTATAATTTTTAAAAAAAATGTCCTTAGCTTTCCTCACTGGTTATACTGGCTATTTAAAAAAGACCTTGTATTTCTTAAGTATAATTCAAAGAACCCTTAATTCCCTTTATTTTGGTGTATGATTGATGGGTGTAATATGGGTTATAGAGTATACAGCTTGGCCTTACTCCAGATATGCACCTTTCAAAAAAGTGCTAGCTCCACTTGGTCATTTTCATTTCCTGAACTTCAGAGGTAAATTGTATAAAAAAGGAGCTGATAACTTTTTTACATTTTATATCTTTGGTAATTCATTCATTGCACTTTCAGAAGCTGGTATTGTGTAGTCTGGCAAATTCATTTTCCCTATTTTAATAGCTGCTATGGATAGTTTACTTTAGACTAATTCAGGCTGATTTTTTAGCACAAGGGAGCAGTCATGTTAGTTAGCAGTGTGTTTAGATCATGTACAATTTCCAAAAGTACAATATATAAAGAAATATCATCCACATTACATTAATGTAGAATAGAGGTTTACCAACATTCTCTCCATTGTGCATGTTTTAAATGCAAACAACTTCACCTTACGCACGCCACTCTCTCAAAAGTACATAATAACTGGTGAGCGCCCCCTATGCCAATTATTACTGGAGTGGAAGGCACACTCCCTAAGGATGTCATTGCAAGGAGGCTGGGAGGGTGTATGTGTATTATGATTGGGCAAGTATTTTCAAAGAAACATATTTTACTATAAAAAATTGGTTTCTTCTTTGAATACATTACCCAATCATAATACCTTAGGATAATAGGTATGAGGTGGAGGGAGAGAGATTTCCTTACCCCCGAGATACCATCTCCGATCCCCTAAGGTATTGAGACAGCTTCTAGGTAACCTGACTGGAGGAGACATTTAGAATGTGCACCGTGGTGTTTCCACTGAGAACCAAGGAGCGTGAATGAAGCGGCTGAGGGTGATGATGCAGCATAGAGTGCTGTTTGCTTTTGCAACCAAGAAAAGTCTGGAATAGAATCCCGGAGAGTGAGTGTTTCAAACAAGTTCTACTGCCTTTCCGAAGGAGGTTGTCTATTTCCTGCTGTAATGTTCCTGCTGTAATGTGTTTGCTTTGAGTGGATCTGACGGGATGTTAGAGAATGACTGAACTATGGACAGAGGTGTAGGAGTGAGAAACATGATACAGAGTCCCTCGTGAACCACTTGCAGAGTCCAGGTATCGTTGTGGCAAATTCTGTCCCATTTGGCAGCAAAGAAAAGAAGTCTTCCTCCTACTGGGATGTCTGGAAAGGGCAGATTGGAGAAGGCGTAATTTTTTATGGGGAGGAAGCTGTTGATGGGGGAAATGCTGATTTGAATGAAAGGCTCCCCTCTGTGTTTTTATTAACTTTGGTTTGCGATGGCTGCAGCTTATGCTGAGTGGATCTCCATTAGGACAGTTTTCCGGCGGTTTGTGTCCTATGGGTGGCTCTTGGATCCCTTTCCTGATTCCTGTATTACCCCTGTAACAGCACTGTGGTGGTGGATTAGGGAGATTCGTTTCTTTGGTGGCCTGTTTATGAACCTCTTCAACCTGGCCATTAACAATAGGTTGGATGATAAAGGCTGTGTGCATAGTCTGGCTTTGTAGTGGTCCTTTAGGAAGGTGGAGGTTGTGAGTCAGCTAACTGTAGAGTGGCAGCGGCGGTGATGGCATTGGCCAAGGTGTGTTGTGCTGCCCTATTTAAAACATGGGCCATGTGTGATACCAACTCCCATGAAGGCCCTATAGAAGATGGAGTGGGAGGAGAGAAGCTATGTTCCGCTTGTTGGAGAATTGCCATGGAGACAAAGTCCAGTAGAGAGCCCACGGCAACGATGTTGTGCACTAACTGCTGAGTATCATCAAAGGCCACTCAGTCCATACATATGGAGTACAGTTTGGACATCCCCAAAGTGGTGATATCCCAATCTATTGCTGGGGTTTCCAAGTGAAAGTTGGGCATGCAACAACAGTAGAAACACCAACAAAAGTGAGATGGAATGCCTTTTTGTGTAAAGAAAAGTCTGTAATGCTGGGATCCTGCAATTGGTGGTGAAGACAGTTCAGACTGTCAGTAACTCTCCCTGACTGTGGTAGTAACTTAAAGGCAGGCTCTTTCTTTCTCGTCATAAGATCAACAAAAGCTGGGACTCCAGCTTAGTACTGGTGTAGGGGGAGGTGGACAAAACTCCGGAGGTAAAAGGCAGAATACTTCCTCAATGGAGGCCTGGAAGGCTGAATCTTCACGTGACATCATAAAGTCTAGACTCGATGACATTCCTTGAGAAAAAGCATCATCATCCTTAGAGGTACAAGGTGAGTCTGAAGAGTGACGAGATCTGCCATCCATTAAACTTGTAGTACATTCCGAATTAGAAACCATAACCTTCAGATGGTAACTGAGAATAGTGGTTCTTCCGGTGGCAGGATGGCAGGAAATTGGTGAGGTGATGTCTGTAGAAGTCTGAGGAGCTAAATGAGGCATCATGCTGGAAGGGAGTATGTCAATGTAGATCTGTTTCAACGCACAGGGGTAAGGGCTGTTGTATGATTGAGCCCTAAAAGGAGGATGCTGTTGCCACTTCTGATCATTCGAACATGGTCTAGGCTGGGCAATGCGGAAACAAGCCGTGTATGTGGGAGGAGTATTATCTGATTCATGAAGATGGACTGATTACAGGAAGCTTGACCCATGTAACCTGCAAATATATCTGAATGTTGAGAGGGAAGTAAAGTCTGTTGGTTAAGCTCTTTCCTTCATTGCTCCACAAGAAAGAGTCAAGTCCAACAGGAATCGCCAGTAGCATTGGGTCTGGAGGAGGGGACTTGGGTGCCAGAAAAGTTTCCAGTCTAGATGTTTTCTGGCGCTTAGTGGCTGAAGGAACAGAGGTTAAGTTGTCCCCCTTTTCCGCCAAAAGGACCTGTACGGATGAAAGGTCAGCATGTAGACTGATGATATCATTATCTTTTGAAATCCGTTTCTGTGCTTTGCCATAGTTCAAACCTGTAGGTATAATGAGCAGAAAAAATAAACACGAGGGGCCTAACCCTGTCACCTTGTCAGATTTTCTTATCGTTATGAGCTAAGTTTAGTGTTGGCACTGTAAGTGACAACAGGCAGTCTAATGTCAATGAACCGTATAAAGGGTATAACACTAATAAATTATTACCTCAATATGCCTGCACGTGTCTTGTTTGGCAATCAAGGACGTTGTGGACAGGTATGATTGAATAGTGATGTCTAGACACTAAGACTGCCTAGGTTAAAGCAGATAATGCGATAAAGGTTATATATATATATATATATATATATATATATATATATATATATATATATATATATATCTATATATATATATATATAATGTTACTTGTAGGATCGCTCAGAGATGGCCTATACAAGTGCAAGTATACAATGAGTTCATGGAAGCATGCCACCTAGGCATTAAAAATGCCGTGCACAGAATGCCCATCTGTATGTACAGAACGAAGGATTTATACAGACAAAATGGATTCTAAAAGTATAATAGACTTGTACAGGTAGTTAAAGTAGCCTGGACCTATCCAGTGGGATATAATGGCAGCATGTGCAAGTAATAAAGAGCTCTAAAATAAGAAATATACATACATACATACATACATACATACATACATACATACATACGTACATACATACACCAGATGTGAACAAATGTTGGCACTAATGAGAGAGAAAAGTTGGAAAAAGAGATGGAGTATACTTTCCTTGAAGTGAAAGGACTCCTCCATCTGTAGGTATGTTTCCAAGATGGAAATGGATAACGAGGTCTCTTGCTGTAAAGAGTGTGCTGTGCTGCACGAGTGGAAGTAATAACTGGTATATTCTTACTCATTGCTGCCTAGCTTATAGGCAAGAGGAGATCACTCTGCCCAACCACCACATGGGTCAGCAGACAACTTTTAGCTCCCTTTAGCTAAAAGTAGTATCTGGGAGGGCTGGATTTGTGAGGTAGTGGTTATACTCTCGAAAGGTATCATGACTGGGAAATTTATTCGAAGAAGAAATTGGCTCTTTGTAGCCATAAATGGGGCAGGTGACTTATAATCAAAATCAATTTATAAGTGAGTACAGGTATATATGATAGTAGAAAAAAAATATGGAGACCAAAAAGTGTAATAAAATTTTTTCATATAAATTTAAAAAATAAAGTCACCATTGCCAAAAGCAAAGCAAGTTTTTCTTTCCCGTCATAGGTATGTAAATGTCTAATTTTTATGGTTTGGCTCAATAGTTTTTGAGCTATTTTGCTTACAAGAAAGTATGGCAGATGAATGGATAGATGATGAATAAATAAGATCACTACACTTTCTGCATTATTTATGCCTTTGAATATATAATGAATGCATTGTACTCAATACATACTCTATGCAAATCCTGGATTTACTTACTTTATTATAAGTTGTTCCAATATACCAATAGCTAAGGCATATTTCTCCTCAGCTTCCTTGTATTTTTTACATCCATATAAAGCATTCCCTTCCTCTCGTAGTTTAGGGACAGTTGCTACTTTCTCTTCATCTGACATCTGCCAAGCATCCTTTTCATAACTTCCTGGTTCTTCAACTTTAATTAGCTCTGAACAACAAATATAAATAAATGCAGTAAAGCATGGTATAAAGACCATTTGCATATAACCACCTGTCAGCAGTAGGAATATTACACCATAATTTTTTTGTCTCCTACAATTTTCCCATATACAGTGAAACCTGTCTACAAAGGACGCTCAGGAGATTAACTCTGATATTAAGTTAGACTATGCATAAGCAGAACACATTAGTTTTATCAATAATGTATTGTATATCACCTAAAATTACCAATCCATGTGTTTGCCAGTGCTATAAATCTCTGATTGTACTTGCTTCCATTGCTTTAAATATATGGTTTTGTATCTTTTTGATGGCTTTAAACAGGCATCCCTGATTGAACTTCTTTACCTACTTGGAACAGTTAGTGGTGGAGGTTTTAGTTTCCAAGGCTGTAAATCCAAATTATTTCCTGTTTATTGTGAACTTTTGGGATTAATTCTAGGGTCATTGCAAATACTGTCATGTTTATTTTGATTAATGCATCAATTCAGTCTCATCTGACTTTCAACTCTATTCAATTTATTTATTTATTTATTTTGTAAAATGAGATGCATCAAAATTCATTAATTCAAGTCTTTTGTGCTTGTGCATTACAGTACAGTGTCTTGGTTTCATTAGACAAAAGCCCTCTGATATTTTCAAAATAATTCTTGTGAATCAAACGTTAAATAATATGTTTTCTATTATATGTGCTACATCAGAAGATTAATCTGGAAAATAAAAATTAACTTCATGTGGTTTGCTTTATATGCAGCTAGAAAGTAATTTTACGTGACAATATCACAAATAAATCTCACTGGATTTCTCAGTCCATTTTACAAGTCCAAATTAGGTTTTGACAAACTAGTATCTACCCAGTTTTGTAGTTTGATTTTGTGACAACAAGAACCATTACTGCCCATTCAGCAGTTAAAACTTATTTTGAATGTGCTAAAAATAACTCAGAAGCTTGGCAGTTTTACATAGGTAGCAACCAGCAGCTGTTCAAAACTGCGAAAACATGTACCTGCTGACTGACCATTGTTGACTCATTACAGGAAGATAACAAATAGCAAATGACTTTAAAGTAAGAATGGTTTTGGTTGTTTTTTGCAACCTGTTTTCAATAAGTTGTCTAAAGTGAGTCTTGGAAATAGTATGAACATTAACAGAAAAGACTGACAAAACACTAACCAGTATATAAAGCACTTTATGAAATATCATTCACTGATAGTTAAAGATACAAGTATGGCACACTTTTATGAAGTACCATTTATTGAGAAAAAATATATAGTACAGTTGGAATCAGAACAGTGTGTACATTTCTGCATGTGTGCATACTTGTAGGCATATGTAGGCAATAAATAGGCATGTATCTTGTCGCTATACAATGTTTTTCATGTACACTATCATAGGACTGAGTGGGGGACTATACAAGAAATTTTAAAGCGTGGTATTTTGTTTTATGTTATGCATGTCCATCTGTGCATAAGCTTCACTAGGTCATTGAAAAATATCACAAGCAATGTTACTACTCTAGAGTTTGCACACGTCAAGTAAAAAAAAAACTGACATCTGTCCTGGTTGGGTTATGTCCTTGTGGCGTCTCCCATATATTTATTAAGTTAGCTCATGAGACAAAAGCACATAACATCAGCGAGGGGTGCCATAAACCCCACTATGGCTACAATAAAATCTGTGATGGAGTTCCACTATCTTGAAGTGGTAACCATTTGAGTTTATCAAATAAAATTTCACTAGGTGTTGAATGTTTTTCATCCTCTAGCCACATTCAATGCATTCTAAGTGACAAGATGAACAATGTCCCCATTAAATTATCTGTACTATATTGTTGTCTGTTTATTGGATACTGAAAACAATCAAATGCAAGATCATAACATTTAAAATGGCAAAACAAATTTTAATTTCTGTTGTCAACTGTAATGTATTGTTTTAAGCATTTTATGGAACAATTAAACTGGTTCAATAAACACATATCTAGACCATACCATTTACAACTGTACTGATACAATCTTGAAATATCATATTTCATAACATAAAAACTTTTAACACATTAACCCCTAGCGATGACTTAACGGGGCAGGAGGTAGTAGCCTACTGCCGAGCTCTGTAGCGTCATGGTCTTGCAAGATACACTAAAGTGGGTGGTATTATAGAAAGGTAGACAGATGTAGCTCTACAATGATACCAAATAATCTGGAATATCTAGTTGCACTACAAAATACAGATTAAAAAACCTCATGTTTTGGACCCGACTTTTTTCTACCCAAAATTCGCCTGTGGTCGGAATACGATTTTGTGTCAGGATTTTAGACTTTTTGGTCTCAGATCTAAGGCAAACTGGTATGAACTGCAAACAGACAGACGAGCCTTTGCAAAAAGTAGGATAAGATAGGCATTTGGAATACAGAGTGGTCTCCATACAAAAATAATGGCTCCGTTTAGCAACCAAAAAACCCAACAAAAAAAAAAAACAACAACAAAAAAATATTACCCTTCTGCTCATGCGCGAGTCAAATAGCCAATGAAAAACGATGTTTCTAACACAACTAGGCAGTATATTATTGAAAGATGACTGGGGTTTAGTGTTTTCGAGTCTATTCAGAAATAGCTTTCAAAATGTGTTTCCTACTTGATTTTCAGGTGAAAATGACAAAAAGCTCCAGGGGTTAATGTGTTAAGTCAATTCCTAATGAATTATTGCATTAAAACCCACTGCAGCTAATAGGAGATATAGCCATATTAATAAATCAATTACATCTAAAATGAAAGAATTAGCTTGCTTGATGTGCTTACTAGTTCCTTGCATATAAGGTACTCATGAAATATTACCGTACATACTTGCTTTTAACTAAAGTCAAGCTTCAAACAACAAAGATCCTGTATCTGCCATAGCATAATGGCAAAAGGGTATATGATACTTATTCTACTGATTATTCCTAACAAATAGTACAGACCCAGATCTGCTGCTATATTATGCAACAGCAGATCAAGGTCTGTGCAGTCTGCAGTTGGACTTGACTTTGAATATATGCAGTTAATACAACTGTTATGCACATGTTTCGTTATCTATTTACTATATAATGAAAAAAATCTTACCAAGTGTGAATATTAAGGGTTGAGGATTTTTAATTAATTCATCCAAATCGTCATGTCCTATTCCCTTTTCTGCTAATGCCATCATGCCACAGCAATGGGGCTTGTCGTGGTCATGGTCATGTGAGTGGTTCTTCTTTTTGAGAAAAATGTCACGCAAACTTTTAGAAACTATTGGATACATATCAATCAGCTGCAAAAGATATGAAAAATTCTCAGAATATACAGGTAAAATGGTTTTGAATAGCCCCATCTGGGATTTTCAAGTGGTCTCTTAACAGAGGTTTATTTCTGCAATAATTTGGTTCAAATGCCTTTTAAAAAGTGCTGTTTAAGGCAAGTGATTTCTTAACAAAGGTGACCTACAGCAGAGTGATCTGCATAGTGTTGCCCAACTCTCTGCTTGAAAATTAAATAAGAATTATAGAATTTTCAATATTTTCAAAGATAAGATTTTCTTTTTAAATAAGTTTCTGGCACTCTTTTTGAGGTCTCTGCAACTTTAAGAAAGAAGGCATAGTTAATTACATGTAGTAAGAAAAGTTAAAAATATGAGTCAGCTGAACAAATTAAAGCATTTCAATGAGTCAAGTTTGCTTAGCTGGTAGTGTCCTGGATTTGTAATCCAAGCGTCATGGATTTAATAAATGCCCAGGCCAGCCTGTATCAGATGCTTTGGCATGTGGAAAGGCCCCTAGATCCCATCCCATCCTCGTCATGACATAGCCATTAATGTGTTAAAGTGTCAATAAAACCAACAAGAAAAAATTAAAAGATTTCAGGGTGTGATTTATGGTATTATGCTCATTCTTCCATCAAAATGTTGTATAAATTAGTAATGGATGGCAAGATTGTTAGGTCTGAATGCTCAAAGACATTGTGTATATATATATTTATGAGTGTGAAGTACAATATTCAAACATTCTTCCCTGAGACATTTGTGAAAATATTAAAAGAAGTTCAATGTCTAAGTGCAACAAAATGCTTACATCTGTTGTTGTTGTTGTTGTAGGGTTTAATGCCATTTTTCAGCACAAGATAGGCTATACATGGCGGCCAGTATCAATGGTAGAGGAAGAACCCGGAAAACCCCCGGAAAGAACCACCCACCCATGAGAAGCTACTGGCAAGCTTTCTCCCATACCCATATTGGCTGAGCCTGAGACTCAAATCCACGCAGACAGAGGTGAGATGGCAGTGATCCATAACAGTGAGCACTTTAGATCACTTGGCCACTCAGGGACTGTTTACATCTGTACATGCACTGGAAATCAGTCATCATAATAATAGTCTGTATCACAGAAATCTAGCATGTATTGTATGAATGTTGACAAGCCGAAGTGGAAATAGATCTGCAATTTCAATTATGTTTACAAGTTGTACAAAGTTGAAAGAGTTCTGCAATTTTAATCATGTTTACAAGTTGTACAAAGCTGAAAGAGTTCTGCAATTTCAATTATGTTTACAAGTTGTACAAAGTGGAAATAATTCTGCAATTTCAATTATGTTTACAAGTTGTACAAAGTAGAAAGAGTTCTGCAATTTCAATAATGTTTACAAGTTGTATAAAGTTGAAAGAGAACTGCAATTTAAATTATGTTTACATGTTGTACAAAGTGGAAAGAGTTCTGCAATTTCAATTATGTTTACAAGTTGTACAGAGTAGAAAGAGTTCTGCAATTTCAATTATGTTTACAATTTGTACAAAGTTGAAAGAGTTCTGCAATTTAAATTATGTTTACAATTTGTACAAAGTTGAAAGAGTTCTGCAATTTCAATCATTCAGAACAAATGTTTTCAAGTTGTAATGCTACCCATAACACTTATAAAATCTTAATTTAGCACTTTTATTCAAGAAGTTTAGTAACCACATAACTAAAGGTGTGACAAATTTCAAAATCAAATGTACCCTATTGACATGCTGGGAAAAACCTGGTAACCTAACTCAAATTCAAGATGTACCTAAAAATGAAATTTCTTGCTTTAATTTATTCATTTTTCCTTGTTATGAACAATTCCTAGTGCTATGTAAATTGTATTTATTGGTGTTTCAGTTTTAAAAAGAGACCTAAGTGGCCCTGATGTCAGTCACCTGTTTACATAACAGTTGACTATTTCAACAACCAGGATAATGTAGGACATAACTTATGTAAACTATCTCCCAAATTTTGTATCATGTTAATTTTATATATTTTACTTTATCCTGATAACAATTTTATTTTAAACATAAAGACTTAAAAAAAATATGCATAGTCTCTCACTCATAATTAAGCTTATCCAAGATCTTCATGAAACAAGTCCATTTACAAAGTATGTGAAGAACAGTTTGAAAAATAACATCTCAGGTTATAAAATCGGATCAGATTCATGACCTTCAATGTGGTAACAAACTGGGGCAATCAGATACAAGATCATTCATAGGTATGGATCTGGCAGATTAACAAAACTGTTCAAAATCTTGATTATAAATGCCCACTCCATTTCCTTCTTCCAAACCCAATATATCCAGTGGCTTCTGAGATGCAGCTAAAATAAATAAATTCCTTTGTATGAGGGCCTCAAGGTAGATTAGTTCTTAGCTAATTGTGTTATCCTCTTTAAATAAGGTCATTATTATTATTATTATTATTATTATTATATAGGAATATATCACAAGCTTGCTCAAAATAGGCTCACAAATATGGACACCAGAGTGGTAACAAGCTCAGTGAATCAGATCCAAAATTACATCCTTAATATTTGTGAAACTCACCCATTACTGAATACATCAAAGATCTTAATGATATAAACCCTTACTTACTGGGTTGAAACAAGTTCAGCAAATATAATGCCAAATAACTCATTAACAGCAGGCATCCCACTCATTATCTTATCAAAAATGCAATCTCTAAACAGGTAAAAATTCAGCCAATTACATGCAAGATCACCTTAAAAATAAGCATAGGTCTTGATCACAAAAAAAATCATCCAACATCTTGTTAGTTTAATTACCCTGTCTGATTAATATCAATGTCAACATTACGATATCTCAAGTGGTAAGATGCTCAGCCAATCACATGCAAGCTCACTTCATTAATATCTTCGCAATAAAATAAATTATATATTGATGATATGGGCCTGTTTACGAAGACAAACAAAACCTCATAAGAAATAGAGTTGCTAAAGTATTGAAAAGCTGAGTCAATCAAATGCAAGTGCTGACGAGCCACTCAGATGCAAGTACTGACAAGTTGAGACAGTCAGATGCTGGTGTTGAAAAGCTGTGTGTGATTAGGATTTTTAACACAACTTTAAAAAAATTTCAGTCATATCGCTACAATGTCTGCAGTATGGCAGTTTATAGTGATGTCTAGCACTGCGGCATCATGCCGCAGACATGTAGAATGATGTCCCACCCAGTCACATTATCCTGACACCAGGCTCACCAGTCCTAACACTAACCTCTTAATGCTGAGCACCTAGCGAGGCAGCTGTAAGTACAATTTTTGTATGTCTTTGGTATGACTCGGCTGGGGTTTAAACCCTTGACCTCCTGCTTCTGAGGCGGATGCTCTAACCACTAGGCCACCGAAGTGGTCTTGAAGAGATGCAACTGTTGACAAGCTGAACCAATCAGATGCAACATCAGCTCAGTATTATGGAAGGATCTAGCTCATAAATCTACTTATTACACGTCCTAATGATTTAAACCTATTTACCAAGTGTGATCAAAATTAGATCTCAAGACTGTATTTAAACGAGGTAACAAGCTCAGCAAATCTCATGCAAGAACACCTCATTAATATGCAAGAATCCCACTCAATATCAAACCCATTAATGAACCTCGTGATATATAGGAAAGTCCATATGTTAAGTCTGATCAAAACTGGATCAGAAATATGACTCCCAGAACAGTAACACACTCAGCCTAACAGAGCAAGATGACATTATTAATACATGTTCATACTGCTCATTACAGAACTTGTACAAGATCTTCATGTTGTAAGCATGTATTCTAAGACTGATCAAAATCTTATCAGAATACAGCTTTGAAAGTGATTACAAATTCCGCCAGTCTAATGCATGATCTTCTTATTAGCATTGATGAATCTCACTCTTTATCAAACTCATCCAGGATCTTAATGATATAAACATATATATTTTAAGTGTGATTAAAACTGGATAACAAACAGGACCTCCAGAATGGTAACAAAGTTATCCAATCAAATGCAAGATTACCTCATCAATATGTGTGGCTCTCACACATATTCAAACTTGTTCATGATGTGATAATAAATAGACCCATATTCCAAATCTGATCAAACTGGAATATGGAATTCATAGAGGTTACAAGCAACTGTTGATGGTTGAAATTTGGACTACTCATTACAGATACAGGGCTCTGCAACACTTGGCCTTACAGACCTGTGATCTAAAACAAGTCCAGATATCATGCAGTAACCCACCTGACTATATGATTTCAACAAATATTATCCTATTTTAAGCATTCTGGTAGCCCATGAGTAATGGGAAACATATTTATTTGATAATACAACTAGGGGTCAATTATTCTGCATAATGGTCTCAAACCAAGTAAAACTCTAACAATTTTATGAGACTGGCTGAAGAATAGTGAAATTATGATAAAATGAATTTGTACTGATCACGTATTAAAGACTGACCTATGGGAGGGACCATTATTGAACTAAGCTCCAATATGCCTTGAGAATTGGTGCAATCGCATATTTATTGCACAAAGGCAGCTGAGAATTGGTCTGCGGCCCACATAAATTAGAAACAGGTAGTAATTGACCATGTATGCATATATGTTTGTAGCAGTATTTCAGGGCTCCTCAGCAAAACAGTGTCTTTTTGGTGACAGTTGAAGGTAAAAGTCTGAGAAATGTATGAATGAATTACATAACAAGTTAGAAAAACCATTCAAATACATGTAAATGAAAACATGAAGTACAAGATAAAACACAAAACAAAAATATTAAATTTTCTGCAAAATGTATTCTGTAATATGTATATAAAATAAAAGATGAAACAAACAACTAAAATCTTTAAAACTGATGGCCAAAATGTATAATATGAATCACATTTCCTCAACAGGTCCAAGATTTCTTGGGTGGTACATCATCAAACAGTTTCTTCATAATGGGCAGGTGAGCTTTGCAATTCAGTAATTCAGTTCCATGGTGACTGTGATCATCACTGACCGTGTCTTAGATCCAGATGTATTAGCTTTGAGGTAAAGCCCTCACTAACTAAAGAAAAATGTGTAAATTGTTAGGGCCCTCAATATGCATTAACATCAAAGAGATGAGATCCTTCTTTAATAATCCCATTACTCAGATTATATCCACTTCATCCATCCGAAGATGGACCCAATATCAGCTTGTTAGAATCTGTTGGCATTAATGAAGTTCAAATATGCAACACAGAACTATGACAGACACAGCAGTTACTTCAAAGTATAATGCTTACCTTTTTGTCAACCCAAAATTCTGCCACTTCCTTGGGCTTCATTGTTTTTAGGAGGGTTTCCCATACCTCTAGTTTGAACTTTTTCCCTAACACCAGTTCCATTGGTTTCTCATGCTTCCTGCTATCATCTATAACTGACCTCTCGTCATCACATTTTGTTGTCTTATAGTGAAATATCATCTGAAAATAAAAGAATATTGGGTCTTATTTAAAAATTGGCACACATATTGGATGTTCTATTGGGGTAATATATATAATAAGCCAGATTAAAATCCAAAAGCTAGCCTAGGTCACGTTATTTTATTTTCTGCACCAGGCCAAACCACGACTGTAATCTTTCTTTGCGTAAAGTGGCCTAGTCCAAAACACACTTTTAATCTGACTTACAGAAGCTTAAAATCAAAGATAAACTAGTTGATACTGATGGTAGCAAGAATAACAACAATTCTTCCATCAAGAATGCGACGATTTATCATTCAAGACCAACTTAAATTATCCTATCAAATTTAAACCACATCTTGTATTCAGTGTACCAACCATAGAGCCGACATGCAAAATGTTCGCTTCCTGGCTGTCTAAAAACAGAAACATACCCCAACAAATAGACTACATACACATAAGATTGTACATTAAACTTTTGTTACAGTATATTATGGAATATTCGCTATCTGCCAGAAAATTATCTGGAATGAACACACTAATAAATCCATCCATCGCAAATGAACATTTCAGTTCCAACACTAATGACTGTACATAACAATGGTGCAAATTACTTGTACAAACTGACCATTACAGGAACACTGCTCCAAGGCATCAATTCTGTTGAATGGGTTTTAACACTTATTAAAATGATGATAATTCTGAAAGTCGAGTTCTGATCTACCTGTGACCATCATGTGCTAAGAGTGCACAACATAATGGTATGCAAAGTTACAAATAATCTTTCTTAGTAAACCAACAGAATGAGTTAAAAATGTACAATGTAACTAGTATTATTCTTCCCTTTTCTGTCTTATCTCTCATTCATTACATGCTGTTTATAGCTTAACAAGAATGCTGGTTGCTGTATAAAAAGTTGACTGTGCCTTATTACTGAAGTCTGACTTGGAACATATTCATTTTCTATCATACTACTGGTGTCAATTATATGAGTATCACTGTCAATATTTATTATTTATCACATAGTCGGTACACTCTGCCAATAGTGTTGCAGTTTCATTTTTTGATATAACATCTGAACTTTATGGGATTCTGACTGGTCCAAATAAGCCCATGAAATCACATATGTATTGTGCAGTATTCTCTTTACTGACTGGCTGCAATCGTGGGAAAACTTTCTTAATCCTGCCTTCTGGAATTTTTGGTTTTCAATGAACATTTTAGTGGAATTTTTATTCGAGTCACAAAAGAAATTGGGAGAGAATGGTCTCATCTGTCTGATTATGGCCAATTTACCACCACAGAGGCTTGCTATGTCATCTCATCTCATGTACCCCTTCTGCCTAAAAATAATGGTCTCTCAAGACAGGTGGTCTCTCATAACAGGTCATAACACTATATAATCAATAAATCAGTGCATGGAGATTCTGGTCTCTCAAAACAGGTGTTCTCTCAAGACAGATTTTGCTGTATAACATATCATAAAATGAAGAAAGGCTAATACAACAACAAGTAAAACTAAGGTTATTGCTAAGTTCATATCAGGTGTGTGAGGTGGGGGTGGAGGGGTGCAGTAAACCTGTAGCTTGGAATCCACCCTATATACAAGTGTGGTTTAAATCTTAACTTATAGAAGTAAATAAACTCATCTTGTTCATGGAAAACTGTGGATATAAACTAGTCTACCAACCGACAGAATGCCAACAATCAAAAGATGAAAGCACGCAAATAAGATCCTATGGATTGGGGAGAGGGGCAGAGAGAATGAGCTGCTTTCATCCATATAAAATTATGCTTATTTTGGCCACATTCCAAACATAATCATTTTGTGCACAACAAATAGGTTGGGTATGTATTCCAGAGTGCTTTCTTGCTTTCTTATACCCACACTTTCCAAGAGACTCTTCTGAAAGAAACATTTCTGTTAAAAAAGGAAACTTTCTGATACAATAATAATGATGAGTAACAAGGTTGCACTTACTGTTGTCTAGTTTTACTGCTTGCCAAAGGACAACCATGAGTGTTAGTTGTTTTTTTTTTTAAAAATAGGTATAACCTTGGTTAAATGATAATCATCTGGACATTTCATAATTACGAATATCAACTGTAGTGGGCAATCTCAACTAAGCAAGTGAGATATTGAATGTTGTCTTCTTGAACATAACTTGATGGGGCTGAAGGATGTAAATAAACAACAAACTAGAAAAAAAAAATAGACTGAAAGCTTTATTAGCATAATGAATATTCAAATTCAATCTGAATACATTGAGCTAAGAATTGAGTAAGAAAATATGGTATTCATTTCAGCATTTTAACGTAGACAATAAAATCTGACATTAAATACCATTGTTTTCATAGAGCACATGTCACCAAAGACTACTGTTTTAAATCATGGAATAACTGTCAAAACTATTAATTTTAAGACTTTCTCCATAATTATTTTTGGGGTCATCAGGGGCCAGAAATAAGCCCTGATCCCAATGTAAAATATTTCAAAAATCACGCTGACATTAAATTTACATTCAGAGCTGTCTGCATGTTTTTCAAAATGAAAATCTAGGTTAAAACTTTCACAAATAAGTCCATTATATAGTAAAAATTAGAACTAAGAGTCTTGAATAAGAAACAGGAGTCAGTGACTCTTACAACAAAGATCTCTGATTACCCCTGACAATGTTATTCAAATTGATTAAATTTGTTTCCATAGATGGGCCCAGATGTCTGATTACCCCTGAAATGTTATTCCAGTTGATTAAATTTGTTTCCATAAAGATGGGCCAAGATCCCATTCACACTCTCCAAAGAAAAATCCCGGGGTCTAATGGAAGATTTTGGAAGACTTTTTATCTTGAAACACTGAAAGAGACACAGCAGCAAACAAAGTGAAAGTTCCCACTTTGATAAGTTTCTTGGCAAATGACTACCTAGCTAGATATATGAAGCATAGGTTCCCATAACGAAAAACAGACACTGAACGTAACATTCTATCATGTTTCATTGAATTACCCACACTTTAATTTTTAAATTTTATTAGTTGCAGATAGATCTGTCGACAAATTGCAGAGTTTTATTAAGTGATGAGATGAGACCCCAAAACCACCAAGCATACCACTAAAGGTTTGGTGGCTGATTTATCACACTAGCTTTGGGACAAAAACTCTCCCCAAATCAAAATTATGATAAAACTATGAAAAGCTTTAGGAATGCTAAATTAAGTTTCTTTCTAAGATTTTATTTATAACCTTCTGTTTTCTATATGATATTCAGCGTTGCACTTGGGATTCCAAGGGGAGGGGACATTGTGTTTCATGTCCTCAAAATTTGGGGGATATATAAAATTTCAAAGGGACATAGAAAAATACTAGATGGTATTTAATGCACTAGTTATGGTTATGTTAAAAAGAGATAATCTTATTTGCAAGGCAGTTATGTGAATTTAAGTTTGTGGACTGCACCACATTATCTTCTTTTCATTCAACGCCTATACTGTTCTAAACATTTTATCAGGTGCTCAAGTAACACATAGAAACATTTACAGATCTGAATGTCTGGCTCACCTAAAACAAGCTTCACTAAGGAAGTTTCTTCTGGATCCTCCTCTCATTTTAATGTTGTGTTCACTCATTATCTACCAATATTTATTATAATAATGCATATTTGTATTTAGTTATTTTTCTTTTAAAACTAATAATGTATTAATCAAATGCCAAATTTTATATTTCTGCAAGCTTCACCCCACCCTACCCCACCCAATTATGAGTCCATTTTGTCAGTAATTCATCATAAAATATATTTTACAGCAGAAGCTCTAAGTGACCTTGGATTAGTATTTGGAAAACTAATCCAAACACTGAATGTTTCCACTGCCAAATTTTTTTCAAATGATAAGTAACAGGTATCTTAAACTGCTGATCACCTTTAATGACTCTAGCCATTGCTAGAACCAGCTGTCATGGACAATGGATCAATAAGCATATAAGAAAACAGTAGGCCGATTTTATAATTTTTTTTGTCCTCCTTGAAAAACTGTATCCAGCAGATACGTTTTGGAGACATAAGACAAAAAACACGGTGAAATCTGCACTCTCACTGTCAAGGCACAACACTAAACTCTGATGTTGCTCTGTCATATATTTTTGTGATTGACCATATGTAATGGGTAGTAGAGTCATGGAAAGTGATTCAAAACACGATGCAAAACACAACCTTTCTGACAAGTGGTTGCCTAGCTCAAAGCAAGCCATTTAGTTTATAAGAGAACATATCACTGATATTTTAAGTTCAAGCTTTTTAAAAGAACTTAATATTTCAAATGAAAATGATATGACAAAGTCCTTAAATGCATCAAAACCACTCAAAAATCTGATATCTAATATACCAATTAATGTTCAGTGCAAAGACATTTCTTTCTGCCAGTGTAAAAAAATGGGGAGGCTATTGATAACTACCACTATCCTTTTCTCAATCAACAGACAAGAAATGGTTGATATCAGTAATTTTCTATTGACTGACTAACAAAATAAGTGAATGATATACAGTGCATTGGCCAGTATGCCCTATTACCATGTTACTACTTAGAAAACCCAACAAAGTCTGAGTATACTTTTATCCTATTGCATCAGTAATCATTGTGAGTCACTGGTAATGTGAATGATTTCATTTTATGATCAACAGGCCTCTAATGTGCATGGCATTCTAAAGTGACCTCTGATGGAAAGCACTCTAAAGAGAATGTCCTATTACTGTGGCAATCGAGAAATACAGTGACCATTCATAGTATGGTATCAAAGTAAAACTGAAAAAGAATAATTCTGGAAATTTTATATAAAGACAATACATTTAATGAAATTTTAAAATCAAATTCATACAAGTTAGTATGTCTTTTTATGCCCAAGTTGAAGTACATTTATTAAAAAATGATTTATGATGTTGTTTGTTATACTGTATTACATGGCATATTTACAGCTAACACCAAAGTTAAATTGCATGCCCCATGTCTAGAAAGCACCTTTAATGCATTTGCAGAGATGACAGGATTCACTAACTTGCCTTTATACTACTGGTCTAAGAACCTACACTGAAACCAGTCTCATGAATTTGACACCACAAACTTAATGGACTCCCAACAAGTTAGATAAGACCAAACAAAATAATATATGTTTCCAGTTTGCCAACCATGCCTGTTTCTCAATACTGACCCTAGTACTTTTTCCTCCATTGTTAAAAAACAAACAAACACAAAATTCGCATCAAATATATATAATGTTTAAAAAAAATAAAACACCTGCCTACCTTAAGTTTAAAATCAGTGCAATAGGAAACATTTTCTTTTTTGGACTAACAATTTTCATTGAAGAGCTTTAGTGATATCACCAATTCTGCTTGCACTGAATAAACTGTGAAGAAGATTTGTTGACAGTGCTTAGATCTAGATATGGTATGAGTCGTATTTTATCACTTACTTTAATGTGTATAAGGGAAATCCACAATTTTGTCATTTGTTTAAACTATTAATAGGGTATTTCTTTCAACTGTTAAACCTGATGGCTCTGTGAACTTCTTGAGTATATGTTTACATACAGGTCATTCAAGTGTGAAATGGATAACAGCAGTTCTCAGAAGTGCTCAACTGCTGCAGTAAATCAGGCATAATGTGGTAATGGGATGTTGTAGTATATATGGGAAATTGCTTGATACTGCTGAAAGAGCAGGGTTGCGGAGTTCTGAATTCAAGTTTCATTTTCCAATTTCATTCTCTGGATATTGTCCAACAATACAAGACTTTCACCCCAGAGAGTTAGACCCATCATCACTATCAGTGTTGATATTACAGTACTTCTTCTCACCTCCAGTTTTGACACTGTGTCATAAGTTCCCAGTTCTCAAGAGAACATGTCTCAGTGATGCCATGAGCACAACATTTGTTTACACCAAGTCATACAGACAGAATAATTTTTCAATAATTCAATCATCAAAGATACATGCAATGAGAAAAACTCCAGTAATTAGCTTTTTTTGTGCAGTAAGTCTTCATAAAAATCCTTACTAACTATTTTGACGGGGCAAATCAACCTTCCGCCAAAACATACAGCCAGTCAGCTACTGAACATGTGATGACAATGTTACTCAAACTGGATAACTGCATCAGTAACACTGTTAATATTACTGTATTGTGTTATAAAGTTTCAAGTGAAGCTGTTGTTTGTTACTAATTTTCTGAGGGAGTTCTTTGTTATTATAATTTGTACATGTTTATAAGTGAGACATACTGTTGCAATATATTTAATAATTAAATATGCATCCTCTAATTTTTTTTATCTATATCAAAGCATTCAAATTTGTGTGTGAAAACTAGCAATTTTACTTTAACAATTAATTTTAAACTATACTTTTTGAGAATCTTGATATTTAGTTTTATCTCTGTTTTTATCCCATGTATATGGTAGAAAAGATAATAAATTGAACTTTAACCCTTCTTATCTAATTTTATGCTCTTCATCCATGATTTTTTATATTTGCAGAGAAATGAGTTATGAAAGATGCAGTAGTTTATAATATTACATTCAAGGATTGACGTTATGTATATACATATTGCCAACAGGTCTAAAGCTAAATCTAATACATGTTAACAATTTTACTATAATGCCATAATGATTATTCCCAATCAGATTCATTTTGCTTTTGAGACAAACGATATCCCTAAACCAAAAAATAATTATAAAAAATTACGAAACGTTTTAAGAATGCTGAATTGTTTTTTTTTTAACGTCATTTTCCTCACATAAACTTCCGTTTACTAGGTGCTACTGATGTTGCTCTGCAATATACGCTTGTTTCAGGGGTTTTGTTTGAGGTATTTTTATTTTGTTTTGTATTGGGGTTTTTTCTCACTGGGGCATATTCACAACGGTGTCACAGAAAGATGTAGTCCTACAATGTAAGACATAGCACATGTTGTTTTTGTTTTCGGGTGATGCGTCTTACGTTGTAGGACTAAGAACGATTTATTAACAGTACTGTATCTGGAACCATCTCGAAAACATCGATACATAGCACAAGAACATCTGTGGACTTAATGTCTCAATCTGAAGGGAAAAAATTGTCTAAACACTTTGTGTTACCTTTGTGCCATCTTGGTATTCTGGTAAATTGCCCAGGGCTCCATGTAAAATAGTTTTTCGAATGCCCAATGCCTGCAAATTAAATATAACGTCTGCCATTACGTAGTGGAATAACTCCCCTTTAGCAGCTCTTCCAATGTTGTCGGAAATTTGAGTTTTCTCCCTTTCAGTACTAAAACAAAACTGATTGACTTACATCAGACTGACTTCCCTTCCTGTTACCATCAAGTTTGTAATTTTTAGTCGATCCATAGCGAACCAAACTTTTGTACAACCAGTCAAATCATTTGACCATCTCACATGATAAATGAATTTAACTGAGAGAAACAGAAAGTAGGAAGAGAAGCAAGATTACGCTATACAGGATGGTTGACGAAAGAAAACGGCTTATTCCACAACGAAATGATGTTCAGGAGGAAGAGAATGTTCCCTTTTGTTGTTGTCCGAGAATTAAAAATCGTAAAATTGCACAAGCAACTGTGCTTTTGACTGTAGCCCTTGAGAGATTTTCATTTTACAGCCTAAGTGGAAATCTAGTGCTGTTTCTAACCGTACGATCTCTTAAATGGGATTCGTACAATGCCATTAATGCCTCGTTATATTTTCTTGGAATTTCATTTATCACCTGCCTATTTGGTGGATGGTTAGCGGATGCCTTCACTGGGCGACTTCGGGCTATTCTGTTAGCGTTTGTTTTTTACCTCGTTGGCTATGTTTTGCTCCTTTTGTTATCAGAGTCAGACTTTCATCCTAACAGCGGTTCTACAATTTGCCGTCTAAATGGCACGAACGCAGATAGTAAAAATGGCTTGCCTGATGAGAATTGTGTGTGGCAAGTGTACATCATTCTAACAATAATTGCAGTGGGAACAGGAGTAGTCAAAGCAAATTTAGCACCTTTTGGGGCTGATCAGGTAAAGTATAATATTAACAGCAATGAATTTGAATTTATTCTCAGATTGCACTCAGATTAACATTTTCTGGGATTGGAGACTTCCTACTTACTCCACTAGTGATAACTTATTTCCTAATGTTATGCAAGCAAGGCTCTACTAGTCCTAGTCTGGGCACATGCTGATTCAGACTCTACTCTAAATATACCTCCCCGTTGTATCCCACTACAGATTTAGAAAACAAAGAGCACAAATGAGATAAAAGATGCACAGAACTTAGTTCGTTTATTTATTTATAATTTCAAACTTGATTATACCCATGTGAGACCTTAACGCCATTATCATCTGCTCTTTTCATACCAAATGAAAGTTTTCAGTGTAAAAGATGACCCAGCTCACTAGTTATTTCCAGTTCCAGGATAAGTCCATTTTCAGTGAAGGGGTGTACATAGAAGGAAAATACTACGTTATCTGCTTGCCTTATTTACTGTCAATGTTGAATCAAGCAAAGTAAAAGAATGACAACTACAAATTTGCCTTCCACATGGATTTAACAAGCGGTGTAATATTTATGTACATGTGTGGAAAGGAATATAAATTTCAACTCTCAACTTTATGGTAATTTACAGAATTATCAGGCATTTACCAAATAGTATGAACTACATCAAAATGTTTTCTGAGGAAATCAGCTCGCCCATATAGTACACAACACGGGTCTGTGTTAGTATGGAACGTCTGTTAAGCATGAAAGGCACAGAGAATGCCAGTGTTAGGGCCACTCTGTTCACATTCAGGTTAGAAATGATAAATCGGTGTATGAATTGACTAAGTGTTGTGCACTTTTTATCACATTAAATATTTCTGTTAATAAAATTGGTAGGGGTTACAAATAACAGGGAGATATATTGACAGACTATAGGCTTATTTGGACCATATTACAGGTCAACTTTTATCCTTTTACAGGCTGATTCAGACCATATTACGGGCTATTTCAGATGACGTAAAATATCATGTTTTATCTTTGATGTAAAGAGATTTATGATTTTAATTATTAGAATGTGAAATTTCTTTATATTTCCCAGGTATGTTGAGAATTTTTATTTCATTTAAAGAAGCCAAACCCAAATTATTTGTGAGATATTCAGTTCAGATGAAATGTAAGACTGTATCTTATATTGCCAATTTAATAGAGAAATATTTTCAAAGCAGCTCATTTACCTGTGTGCAGAAATGAAATAGTTTTCATTATTTTTTGAGAAATAATACAATTACTGACACAGAGAAAGATAAAAACTGGGCCTGTGCATTAAAAAATTGCACATATTTTTTGGTATGAGTACAGAAATGCTTTTATTTGATTTATTATAGATTTTATCTTTATACCATATCTTGTATTATATTCACATATTACAAAATTAAACATATACATGTAGTGAACAGAGAAACTGGGGTCCTGTGAAAGTAGTATTTTAATTCAGTACAAAATCAAAGGTCATTTGTCTGCATATCCTAATTAATAAAATGTGTTTGTGAAAACAGGAATAACTACTAAAATAAAATGTGTTGAAATGATTTGTCTTTATTAAATAATTTGTTTTCATATTTAGAATTAGCTTGGCATTTGTCCTGAATGAGTCATTGATTTGGTCTGAGCCAGTGATTATCTGAATCAACCTTGGTCTGAAAAAGCCAGCATTCTCAAGCTAATCTTATGTGGGAGATTGTGTTTCCAGTGCACTAGGTGTAATTCTAACCACCAGGATAATTCCATCAACTTTCATAATCTTAGTATAAAATGTACAGGGAGTAAATATTTGATGCATATAAACATAGACCATAAAAGAAAAGCATCTGTGTAACCTGGAGCTGTTAACTTGATAATCTTGCATATCATGAGATTGTGCTAGTGCCAAGATATATCACACAATTCTGGAAAAGTATTGAAATCAGGAAATCTCAAGTTTCAGCAAGTAAGATTTGGGTCTGCACAATTCGCATGCCAGGATTGTATTATCTGTTCAGACATGTATGTCATTGATTTTCCTTCACAGACAGCGTTTTATCTTTGCAATCTAAACTTAATTATTTTGTCATATTTTTCCTTTATCTCCCAATGTAAAAAAATTGGTCAGAATTACCCATTATATTTTCCTGTTCTGGGTTTCTCACCCAGCAGCTTCTTCATTTAATGCATTTAAGACAATCTCAGTCACAGAAGTCCCAGCAGCCTAAATGACATCACAGGATTCCAATGATGCCAAAACAATGCTGCATGAAGACTTGACCACTCTGGTGGCCTAGTGGTTTGAGCATCCGCCTCAAATGTGGGAGGTCATGGGTTCGATCCCTGGCCGAGACATGCCAAAAACTTAAACAAAAATGGTACTAACAGCTGCCTCGCTTGGTGCTTTAGCTTAGCATTGAGAGGTTAGTGTTAGGACTGGTCGTCCTGGTGTCAGGATAATGTGACTGGGTGGGACATCATACTACATGTCTGTGGCATGATGCCCCATGCTAGACATCACAATAAACTGCCACACTGCAGAAATCATAGTGATATGACTGAAAAATTGTTAAAGCGACATTAAAAATCCAAATCACACACATGCATGAAGACTTATTTTAACAGAGATATTTAGGCAGTTGAACACCTTCAGTTTTCTTCAAACATCCCTGGCTCAGGTGTGCTTTTGGCTAGTGCAATCCATGATGATTTTAATGTCAGCACACTGCTCCTTGAGTTGGCAAATGGAATGTCTCTGCCTGAGAATGAGAAAGAGGACCACCAAAGACTTCATTCTTATCAACAAGTAATGATGTTGAGAGAGCAAATTTTGATGTGGGTTATCCTGGAATCCTGAATTAGACAAGTTTTGGTACAACCATTGCAGAGATAAAACAAAAGCCAAAGTCGAAACATGCCATCACATTTCATTGTCTTTTGAAAAATGATGAAATAATCAAAGAAAAGAGAATGGCTCTCATTTTAAAAGAAAAGAGCAGCAGAGAAAGAAAATAGGAAAAGAAAAACAAATGAGAGAAAGGCTTAAAAAGAAAAAGATGCTAAAAATACTCCAAAATTAAAGTAGGATTTTTGAGGAAAGAGATGTATTAGAAGAAGTGAAATGGAAGTATATTCAGATTTAGGTCAGTTAGGGTGAAAATTTTAGCTTGTTTTGATCAATTTTCTATTGACATGTTCTTTTGTAATGCCTATTAAACAGAAGTGCTACGAGTATGTTCATTGGAGTTTCTTTCCTAAACTTTCATCAGGCTAAGAAAAATACTAAATAATGACAATTCAGTGCTGTAAATAGCTAATTTGTTTCTGGATCATTTGAACAACTTTCTCACTAATGTGAGTGAAGATATTTATCAGGTATTTTGGCTTTATATTGAAGAAGGAAAAGTTAGAAGGGGGCAATGTAAAATCGAAATGTTTAGCACATGAAGATTATAAGGCTCTCATTGAGGGGATGCCAATCTTTGCACAGGAAACATTGATGGGTGGTAGCCTTTCCATTATCATCAGCTTGTTAACATTTCATATTGGATTAATTAGTAGACAAAATGTACTGAAATTGAGATCTATTTTGACCATTTTAATAATAACACTAATAATATATTGCCTTTAACACCATACAAGGCATGACAATAGCACATAAAACACAAAATTGAAAATGAGAAGTACAGAAAAAATATAAAAATATGACAAACAACACAAGACATAAATTCATATACCCGTTGCCAACAGTGATAGACACCAATATTTCTGTTTAGGAAATAAAATGAAGAAAAAAATTTGGCTTTGGTTATCTTTATTTCTTCCTTTAATTGTTTTTGGAGACACTGGTCTTTTAAATAATCTATTGATTAAGTGCAAGTCCAGCTTTGTGGGCAGAATGCATAGTATACACTGTATTTGCTACAATGAGGTGTGTATAAACATAGAAATATATACTTTTTTAAATATCTAGTAGAAATATTGCTATAATAAGACATTAATCAGGATGTAATAAAATAATGGAATTGATTTTAATGGATATTCTGGATTGCCCACTGGGTGCAATCAATTGATAGGAGAGTTTTAGGAATTTAGCACTTACTGGGTATATTATCTAGACCTGTACTGATATTAAGTTTGTCTAATTCATTTAAAATGAATTCAGGACTTTTTTTTACATATTCTGTAGCAGTCTTTTTTTGCTAAGTTTGGAGGAAATATGCTCATTTGATTGATCACTGGAGAATCTTCTATGAGCTATTAGATTCACAAATTTTTTGTTTGTATTCACAAAATAATCATTGAGTGTATTTGCAATTTCAAGAGGTTCTTGCTGAATCATCATTTTCATAACTAATATATGTAAATGGCAGGTTATTTATAGATTTGCCTCTCAAGTCATTGAAAATTTTCCAGAGTTTTCTAGGGTTCTTTTTCATAACATTATCTGATATTTCAGTGGAATAGTAAAGTTTTCTTTGCCTTCTGAATTATTGATATGACTCTGCCTCTCTATAATCTATAATTGTTGGTATCTTTTAACTTTTTAAATCTATCCCTTGTCTTAATAGCATTCAGTATATCACCTGTAATCCAATTGGGTTGATTTTATTGCTTGATTCTTTTGAAATGAATAGGAGCATGAGTGTTCAGGGTGTCAGTAAACATTTATCCAGATGTCAACAGCATCTGATGGATCATCAAACGATTCACTTACTGACCAAGGGATATCTTTCAGTTCTTTAAGGAATATTTGTGTGTTGAATCTTTTCTTTATTTGATACGATGATAAGCTTTACTTTGTAACTTATTTTTCATGTACAGCATATAGGATAATGATCACTTATGGAATATTGGGGAACTGCAACTTCTTTAATATTGTCAGCATTGTTCATAATCAATAAGTGTTTCAGATACCTCTGATATCCTTGTAGGTTCATGAACTAGTTGTTGATAATTCAGAGAATTCATTTTTTAAATCCAGCTTTGATTGGCATCACAAGGCAAGTTGTAATTGAAGTCACCTACAAAACAGACTTCTTTGTTTTCTATATAACAGTGTTTCAAGCTTATTTTAAAATATAGTATACCAAGTATTGTCATTGTTTGGTAGTCTATATACACAGCTTAATACAAATGGTTTTTGGACATTATGTCTAATTTCTAGGTAAATTATTTCCATACCAATTTCCTCATGATCATATTATTTGAAAGGAATGCCATCAATGTAAATAAAAAGTCCAACACCATTTTTGAAAAATCTGTCTTTTCTTTGAAAACCATTGTTAGGAATTATAAGTTGATCATCATGAGAAAGTTCATGTAAGAAGGTTTCACTAAATGCAGAAATATCAATTATTATATGCTCATTTTTTCTCTCCATTACATTGTCAGAATCATGCAGTATTTTTCCATTTTGCACAGCTTCATATTGCACAACATTTACATTTGAATATAGTATATTGTATTAGGAACTACTTTGTAGGCAAACCATGTACACTCATGTAGTAGATGCTTAAGGTTTTAGTTTATTAGATTTGTGGATGAACTAAAAAAGCTGTTTCATCTATTTGAAAGTAGAGATGATAAAGTGAATGATGCGGATGAGTTTACCGAGTCACAAAATAAACTTTCAAACAAACGAATGAATGTGATATTCATTATGTCCACATCAAAGGTGAGAGATGCAGGATTGAAAATACCATTCGGATCATTTCAACAGTTATTCAGGAGAAAATTTTATAACTTTTTGCCTCGGATTTGAGAGGCAGTCGGTTTGATCCTCGACCGAGTCATACCAAAGACTTACAAAAATGGTACTAACAGCTGCCTCACTAGGCACTCGCCATTAAGAGGTTAGTGTTTGGACTGGTTGGCCTGGTTTCAGAATAATGTGACTGGGTGGAACATCATGCTACATGTCTGCGGCATGATGCCTCAGCGCTAGACCTCACTATAAACTGCCACACTGCAGACATCGTAACAGTATGACTGAAAAATTGTTAAAACTACATGAAAAATCCAAATCACATCACAAATCACATCTAACTTTTTGTAAATTAAATGGTTCATATTATGACCAGTGCTCTCTGGGTAAGCTTATTGAGGTCAAGGGCTATTGCATATCTATCAGAAACATGCCATGCTGGTCGGAATTACCCTCACCTTGGTCAGATTTATCCTCCTTTGGTTAGAGTTAACCATTTGTTGCAGACGGAATTATCAGTTACATGGTTGGAATTACCCCCATTGATCTGGTTGGATATAGTCTTATTTTCTGTAGCTATTTATTTTCTGTAGCTATTTCTTGTCTTTGACCAATATTTTGTGGCCTAATCTCAATGCTGGTACCATAACAAAGTTGACCATCGACCCATTGACATAAGCCTAACATTTGGATATGTTTATAGGACAGTGTCCCAAAGCAGTCGTGATTTGACCCATTTACCCTAACATTGTAAGATCATAAATTGGACTTACTGAGTGTGCCAAAGATGCTGATTCATGATACATATTTTGTACACAGCTATGCTCGTATATTTAATTATTAAGATGAGCAACAAAGGTATCCTTTATGTTACCATGCATTGATGTAATTCATTTTGACATTTAAGAAAAATCTTTGGAAGAATTAGAAGTAAAATATAAATTTTGAATTGGCATAGAAAATTTGCACGATGGTTTTTTGTAGACTACTTTACTAAATTCTGTATGCATGATACTTGAGGGTCATGATGGATTCAAATGTACATTATTTATATTATGTACACTAAAATACATGAACTACATAAAATATGTATTATTACTCATGGAGGCAATAAAATATTGCAAGGTTGTGGAAAAAAACATGAAAATGATATTTTGGGTTCGAAAGAATGTTTAACATTTGTGTTAAAATGATTAAGGGTTCTGCATGATTTTATATCATTTAGTAAGATATTTCAGATTAAAGCACCAATGTATGTAAAATTCCTTTTTGTAGGTAAACTTCCTTTTAAAGGTTTCAGTTTTGTGTTTTGGGATACTTAGTAATAAAGCATGTAATTCAACTGTAACTTCAAAAGAGTGTCCAAAGTAAAAGCTTTTTGATAATCTGATACAAGCTGGTTTGGAATTTTGTAAATGAAGACATATTAATTGTGTTTTATTGTTTTTAAAAAGTAACCATTTGAATTTTTCAGATTGTTTCATTGGGTCCTGAAAATGTTTCATCAAAAAGAGTTCTAGCCACATTCTTTTGCAGATGTTCATTGTGTTTTATAAGTTAAGATGAATGTTATCCCCAGGATAATAATCAAATGCAAAACAGTATATACTACAAAACGTAATTTTTCATTGTGGCATTACAAATACTTAAATTGTCTCAAATGAAATAATTTGAAAGAAAATTTAGGTAACATTCATTGTCTTTTGGTGTTGTAGAGTATTTAAATAATTAGGAAAACATTACCAAATAATTATATGGAATAATTATGAGAACCCTATAACAAATGCCCAATGTGTGCTAAGTTAGGCCAAAACAAAAATATGTATGGTTACATTGAAACAAAATTAGGGTTAGCTAGGTCTGTTCTCTTTTTATGTTTTTTTGGTCGTGTCGGATTTAAATGAAGTGTGAACTGGAAAATAAGCATAATTCACATTCATTTATTATAATTATTTCCCTTTTTTCCATCTTTTTGTTTCGTTTTTTTTTTTTTTTTTGCAAATCCCCCCTTACATGCAGGGTCATCAGGAAAAAAATAGGGTCATTCTAGTAATTAGAACCACATACTTTTGTAAGTTTGGAAGTTTACATGTATATATGTACATATGAGGCCTTTGGATACCCATGTATGTGCTAGACATGTATATATGTACATATAACTCATTAATATAAGGCTTTTGGATACCCATGTATGTGCTAGACATGTATATATGTACATATAAGGCCTTTGGATACCCATGTATGTGCTAGACATGTATATATGTACATATGAGGCCTTTGGATACCCATGTATATGCTAGACATGTATATATGTACATATAAGGCCTTTGGATACCCATGTATGTGCTAGACATGTATATATGTACATATAAGGCCTTTGGATACCCATGTATGTGCTAAACAGGACTGATGTAATGATATTTTGACTGCAAAATATTACTGTCGGACATTAATAGATATGAATATATTATCTTGTTAATTTTTATATTTAATTTTGTGAATATAGTATCAAATAGTTTAAACACTAGGTCTAACAAAACAAACATGAGATTGAAAAACTTTGAATGATAGGTTTCAGACTGCCATGTGTGTTCGATGTAATTGATCCTTAATCCAGACTTTGCACCACCACAAAAAAAGCAGATTTAAGTATACACTGCCATGACTGAATGATCCCATCTACACTGTCACAAAACAAAGAATTTCCACTATATCAATAAATACTGTTGCGACTTTGTTTCATATAAAAGGAATGATGCAGAGGACAATAGGAAAGTACTGTAAAGATATCCAAGTTCTCATTTTATTAATTGGTTGTTCAGTTGTAAAAATATGAGACATGTTTGAGAATGTAAATCACTACTAATTAAGTTTTTTAAAAATTCAGATCATGATAGAAAAGTCACAGCACTATTGCCATTATTCAAAAGAGAGAAAAAAAGGGTTGTACCGTCTTTTTCTTCCTCAAAGGTACCTTGGATACTTCAACAACCACCTTCTCAGAGTGTTTGGACTATTAAAAAAGCATATCACCATCTCACTGCCATTGTTGCATCTTGTACCTATTTTTATCATTCTTTGGATGATGTAATAAAAGAAGGATGATATTCCAAATAATGGAAGTTGATTAAGGTATCAGATTGGGATCATGTTTTTTTTAAATCCTCGGATAATAATTAGTAATTGGAGGACTGAATAATCTTCTTGGACTGGGTACTAGCACCAGGAAATGACAGCAATGCAATAGTATTACATAAGTATTACATAATTAAATTAGTTTTATAACCATACAAATTACATTTTGACTGGTATCACATATAGCATTAACTGTCATGAATAAGAGAAAGAAAGAATATCAGGATGAAAATTGTAATCCAAAAAAGTCAAGAAGTTTCATTAGCAAATAGTTGAACCAGTTCAGAGGCTGAAATATAACAAAACATTGAATGTGAGGTTCTCTGCATCTGAAGCACTAGCATAAGAATAATTCCAGGTGTTTCAGATTTTAATAGCATAAGAATAATTCCAGGTGTTTCAGATTTTAATAGCATAAGAATAATTCCAGGTCTTCCAGATTTTACTAGCATAAGAATAATTCCATGTGTTTCAGATTTTACTAGCATAAGAATAATTCCAGGTGTTTCCGATTTTACTGGCATAAGAATAATTCCAGGTCTTCCAGATTTTACTGGCATAAGAATAATTCCAGGTGTTTCAGTTTTTAATTGCATAAGAATAATTCCAGGTGTTTCAGATTTTACTAGCATAAGAATAATTCCAGGTGTTTCAGATTTTACTGGCATAAGAATAATTCCAGGTGTTTCAGATTTTACTGGCATAAGAATAATTCCAGGTGTTTCAGTTTTTAATTGCATAAGAATAATTCCAGGTGTTTCAGATTTTACTGGCATAAGAATAATTCCAGGTGTTTCAGATTCTGCTAGCATAAGAATAATTCCAGGTGTTTCAGATTTTAATAGCATAAGAATAATTCCAGGTGTTTCAGATTTTACTAGCATAAGAATAATTCCAGGTGTTTCAGATTCTGCTAGCATAAGAATAATTCCAGGTCTTCCAGATTTTACTAGCATAAGAATAATTCCATGTGTTTCAGATTTTACTAGCATAAGAATAATTCCAGGTGTTTCAGATTTTAATAGCAAAAGAATAATTCCAGGTGTTTCAGATTCTACTAGCATGAGAATAATTCCAGGTGTTTCAGATTCTGCTAGCATAAGAATAATTCCAGGTGTTTCAGATTTTAATAGCATAAGAATAATTCCAGGTGTTTCCGATTTTACTGGCATAAGAATAATTCCAGGTGTTTCAGATTTTACTAGCATAAGAATAATTCCAGGTGTTTCAGATTCTACTAGCATAAGAATAATTCCAGGTGTTTCAGATTCTGCTAGCATAAGAATAATTCCAGGTGTTTCAGATTTTAATAGCATAAGAATAATTCCAGGTGTTTCCGATTTTACTGGCATAAGAATAATTCCAGGTATTTCAGATTTTACTAGTATAAGAATAATTCCAGGTGTTTCAGATTTTACTAGCATAAGAATAATTCCAGGTGTTTCAGATTTTACTAGCATAAGAATAATTTCAGGTGTTTCAGATTTTTCTAGCATAAGAATAATTTCAGGTGTTTCAGATTTTTCTAGCATGAGAATAATTCCAGGTGTTTCAGATTTTACTAGCATAAGAATAATTCCAGGTGTTTCAGATTTTACTGGCATAAGAATAATTCCAGGTCTTTCAGATTTTACTAGCATAAGAATAATTCCAGGTCTTTCAGATTTTAATAGCATGAGAATAATTCCAGGTGTTTCAGATTTTAGTAGCATAATAATAATTCACGGTGTTTCAGATTTTAATAGCATGAGAATAATTCCAGGTGTTTCAGATTTTACTAGCATAAGAATAATTCCAGGTGTTTCAGATTTTACTGGCATAAGAATAATTCCAGGTGTTTCAGATTTTACTGGCATAAGAATAATTCCAGGTGTTTCCGATTTTACTAGCATAAGAATAATTCCAGATGTTTCAGATTTTAATAGCATAAGAATAATTCCAGGTGTTTCAGATTTTAATAGCATAAGAATAATTCCAGGTGTTTCAGATTTTACTAGCATAAGAATAATTCCAGGTGTTTCAGATTCTGCTAGCATAAGAATAATTCCAGGTGTTTCAGATTTTAATAGCATAAGAATAATTCCAGGTGTTTCCGATTTTACTGGCATAAGAATAATTCCAGGTATTTCAGATTTTACTAGTATAAGAATAATTCCAGGTGTTTCAGATTTTACTAGCATAAGAATAATTCCAGGTGTTTCAGATTTTACTAGCATAAGAATAATTCCAGGTGTTTCAGATTTTACTGGCATAAGAATAATTCCAGGTCTTTCAGATTTTACTAGCATAAGAATAATTTCAGGTGTTTCAGATTTTTCTAGCATGAGAATAATTCCAGGTGTTTCAGATTTTACTAGCATAAGAATAATTCCAGGTGTTTCAGATTTTACTGGCATAAGAATAATTCCAGGTGTTTCAGATTTTACTAGCATAAGAATAATTCCAGGTGTTTCAGATTTTACTAGCATAAGAATAATTTCAGGTGTTTCAGATTTTTCTAGCATAAGAATAATTTCAGGTGTTTCAGATTTTTCTAGCATGAGAATAATTCCAGGTGTTTCAGATTTTACTAGCATAAGAATAATTCCAGGTGTTTCAGATTTTACTGGCATGAGAATAATTCCAGGTCTTTCAGATTTTACTAGCATAAGAATAATTCCAGGTCTTTCAGATTTTAATAGCATGAGAATAATTCCAGGTGTTTCAGATTTTAGTAGCATAATAATAATTCCAGGTCTTTCAGATTTTACTAGCATAAGAATAATTCCAGGTGTTTCAGATTTTACTGGCATAAGAATAATTCCAGGTGTTTCAGATTTTACTAGCATAAGAATAATTCCAGGTGTTTCAGATTTTACTAGCATAAGAATAATTTCAGGTGTTTCAGATTTTTTTAGCATGAGAATAATTCCAGGTGTTTCAGATTTTACTAGCATAAGAATAATTCCAGGTGTTTCAGATTTTACTGGCATAAGAATAATTCCAGGTCTTTCAGATTTTACTAGCATAAGAATAATTCCAGGTCTTTCAGATTTTAATAGCATAAGAATAATTCCAGGTGTTTCAGATTCTGCTAGCATAAGAATAATTCCAGGTGTTTCAGATTCTGCTAGCATAAGAATAATTCCAGGTGTTTCAGATTTTAATAGCATAAGAATAATTCCAGGTGTTTCCGATTTTACTGGCATAAGAATAATTCCAGGTATTTCAGATTTTACTAGTATAAGAATAATTCCAGGTGTTTCAGATTTTACTAGCATAAGAATAATTCCAGGTGTTTCAGATTTTACTAGCATAAGAATAATTCCAGGTGTTTCAGATTTTACTGGCATAAGAATAATTCCAGGTCTTTCAGATTTTACTAGCATAAGAATAATTTCAGGTGTTTCAGATTTTTCTAGCATGAGAATAATTCCAGGTGTTTCAGATTTTACTAGCATAAGAATAATTCCAGGTGTTTCAGATTTTACTGGCATAAGAATAATTCCAGGTGTTTCAGATTTTACTAGCATAAGAATAATTCCAGGTGTTTCAGATTTTACTAGCATAAGAATAATTTCAGGTGTTTCAGATTTTTCTAGCATAAGAATAATTTCAGGTGTTTCAGATTTTTCTAGCATGAGAATAATTCCAGGTGTTTCAGATTTTACTAGCATAAGAATAATTCCAGGTGTTTCAGATTTTACTGGCATAAGAATAATTCCAGGTCTTTCAGATTTTACTAGCATAAGAATAATTCCAGGTCTTTCAGATTTTAATAGCATGAGAATAATTCCAGGTGTTTCAGATTTTAGTAGCATAATAATAATTCACGGTGTTTCAGATTTTAATAGCATGAGAATAATTCCAGGTGTTTCAGATTTTACTGGCATAAGAATAATTCCAGGTGTTTCAGATTTTACTAGCATGAGAATAATTCCAGGTGTTTCAGATTTTACTAGCATAAGAATAATTCTAGCTGTTGACCATTATATGTAAAAGCTGAAACTTTGTAAGAAAATAGCACTTACGTTGATATATTCAACTATGTGTCAAACAAAGCAGATGAAGTTATGACAACATTTTAAAATGTGTATCAGTAATTAGCCTTTTTATTAACTTTTAATGTTGCAGGCTGAAACTAAAAAGTCAAAGGTGGGTTGCCTTTAAACACTGCACAACTGCAAAAACAATCTTCAGAATTAGAAAAAAAACTGGATATCATAGCAGGGAAGGTAGACAGGAATTTCACTTGCAGGCAATTGATTATGGGAAGGCTGAATAATGTACTTGTCTGCGTTGTGTGCTAAAACATTTATGATACCAGGCACAAGAAACAGATGTAGCACAAGAGTTTGATGTTTTGCATGTAATGCATTATGAAATCAGGCAGAAACAAATGAACTTATCTATACTGTGAAAATGCACAAATAACTGTATTCTGTAAATATATTTGTAGTATAAGTACAGTTACTTAAGGTTTTTAAAAAAACAACTTTTAATTATCTTTTTTATGTAAGAAATATCAAACTCCTGTGGATACATTCTTCTCAGCTTCCAGTATTTGCAGTCAAAATATTATATTACATAACTCTTTACAAATTTATTTTAGTCATTTCACTAGTTTTAATAAGATTGATTGAAATGATTGGCAGTATATATGGCTGAACATTCAAAAGAGCAATATTACTGAATAACAGTATACAAAAAACCAATGGGTATATTAACAGCTGAGTAACTTGATCTACAAACTCCTTACTATGTAATGTAGTTGAGTAGAGGTAAGCATCTGGTTGATCATGATCACAAATATGTATGCGCATTAGTAGTGCATGATTATATTAAGTATTGCTATAACATGGTATAAACCTGCCAATACAGATACATGTATAGCATTATTAATGAAACGTATTAATATAACCTGATATTGACATATTTGAAAAATGTTGTAATGAATCTATTCTTTATAACTTTGATATTATGAACATCTTCCCACTGGACCCACCATCCAATCAAGATGGGCTTAATCTGATTAATGATGACAGAAAACTCGAATGGTCAGTCTTCATGACTGGGAAGCTTTCATTACTTAGATATTATCAAGTAAGCACTTTGTTGATATTGATCACTGATTAACCTTGTCTTTAAGCCACAAGGTAACAAGTTCAGCTACCATGGTGTGTCCTTGGTCAATAATATTAGTGATGGTTTTTGCATATTCCAGTGTTGGATCATGGTCTAGATTTTGGTAGAACCTAGTGCCACTTAGTTGTCTACTTGCTTCACTAATGAAGTCCTCCCTATGTTAGTAATTAATTCAACTGTTACTAACACAGTGGTCAATATCTCAAAGTTAGAACTTACGGAGGCAGAAATAAAACTTGTATAGAAGGATTTGAGTTTCTGCCCCCATCCAAAGACATATGACAGGGAAGCTGAAAAAGGACACAGATTATCTTAGCCACCAGCTAAGATTCATTGCCCATTTTGCATTGCAGACAATAAATAAATCAGAAGAAAATAAAAGCTGCAACCAAAGCATATTCAGACAGAAAAGTAATAGGGCCCCACCAAAAAGTGTGCAGGATCAGTTGGCTTCAGTGTTTGGAGTTGGTTAGCATAGATGATACTGTTTGTGATCAGAAGTAATTCCAAAAGGATTAAAGACATTAATTGATTATGGTTGGATTACTAAAGAGCTCATGTAGCATAATATGGGGTTGGTTTGGATTTGGTGTTTAAAATTAGTCAAAATGTTTTAAACATGGGTTATCTTCCCAATGCTAAAATGCCAAAATGTAAGGAACTTGAAATATCACATGAAATTCAGTGATGGATGAAAATGGGAATTCTATTGATTGGAAAAGTTTGCGAAACTTTACATGGTTATTTCTACAGGAATTAAACCTTTGCCTTGCAGCCAGTAGATAAATCAGAGGAAAATATAAGATGCGACCAACCCATATTCAGTAAGAAAAGTAATTGGACCCCACCAAAAAGTTAAATTCCAAATCTAGAAACCTTTATCAATTCGGTTGAAAGTGACACTTCCAGACACATCAACCAAACTAACAGATACTCTAATCTGACAAAAGAAGAAACAGAGGCCCTACACTCACTGAAAAGCAGAACAGACATCATAATTAAGCCTGCAGATAAGAGTTCTGCTGTGGTCATTATGAATAGGGAAGACTACATTAGTGAAGCAAGTAGACAACTAAGTGATGCTAGGTTCAACCAAAAACTAGACCATGGTCCAACACTGGAATATGTAAAGACCATCACTAACATTATTGATGAGGCATACCAAATCGAGCACATAGACCAGCAAACAAGAAACTAATTGGCCCAGAAAACCCAAGGGCAGATAGATTATATCTTCTACTTAAAGTCCACAAATAAGGAAACCCTGGCAGACCTATAATCTCCGGTAACTGGCATCCCACGGAAAGGATAACAGATTATTTGGATCATTTTATCAGACCATATGTCCACAAATTACCGTCATATCTTCAGGATGTGACAGATTACCTCATAAAAAGCAAAGCACATAAACTATTACTGCCAGATACATTGCTTGTTTCCTTAGATGTCACATCTTTGTATACTAACATGCCACACAACAAAGGGATACAGGCATGTAGAGAAGCATAGGAAACAAGAACTATAGACAATCCACCCACACACTTCCTAGTCCAACTACAGGAGCTTGTCCTAAAACTCAAAAACTTTGAATTTAATGAAAGAACTACCTCCAAATCAATGGTGAATTTAATGAAGAAAACTACATCCAAATCAATTGAACCACAATGGGTACAAAAATCAAGACCATCCTAGTCAATCTGGTCCCTGTGGCAATAAAAAGTGCAAAACATGTCAATATATGATAGACCAGGACATTTTCTAGCACAGTGACTAGAGAAAAACTAAACATACATGGTCTAAACAAAGCGTGCAAAACAGAGAATGTAATTTATCTCATCACATGTAAGATCTGTAGTCTTCAGTATGTCTGAGAAACTGACAAGCTACACAAAAGGATCAACCTTCATAGATCTTATTGGATGACAAAGAAGCTGTTCAGAAGACTGGTCGCAGAACACTTCTCCCCATGCCACATTTTCAATGATATAACACTTATTGCAATTGCTCACAACCCCAACTGGAGTTCCAAAACCAGAAGAGAAAAGTAATCTTACTGGATACTCTGCTTAGAACATTGAAACCAAGCAGTTTAAACCAAGAAGACTAGAAAAAGACAGCCATGCACAAATAAAATTATCTTTTGCAGCCAACACATTTTCTTTTAAATAATTCTCTAAATTTGCTGATTGGCCTATAATGAAAACTGTGACAATGAAATATCTGGGATATAATTTGCACTTACATAAATTTACATAAAACAACAGATGTCCTTATGGCAGATCGATTTCTAGGTCAATACAAATATTTTCCAGCATTTGCAACAAGTTGAAATAAACTAGTTGAAACATAATAAATTTAAAGGTTTAATTCCTGTTGAAACAGCCATGTAAAGTTTTGCAAACACAACAGTTTTTAAGTTTTTTTTGTTTGTCTTGTCTATGTTTTGTATTTACCTTTGAAAAAGACTCATTAGGAGTCTAAAGCACTTAGGCTAGTTAGATACTAGTTTTGCACTGTGTTGATTGTCAGTTTATTGCATTTATCTTAATCAATCCCTGGCACAGATGATACCTTGCTGGATACAGTGCACTTGAAAGGACTGTTATTTGCCATATGATTTGTATTATATATATATATATATATATATATATATATATATATATATATATATATATTGTGCAGAAAGTATTATAAAGGTATATATATATATATATATATATATATATATATATATATATATATATATATATATATATATATATATATATATATATATATAGAGAGAGAGAGAGAGAGAGAGAGAGAGAGAGAGAGACACATAAGAAAAGTTTTGTTATCAAATTTTATATTTTGGAGTTTCAAAAATTTTTTTGACCAGTTGAGTGTTAGTTCCATTGAGGGACTCTTGTTAACAGAATGCAGTGATCTATATACTATATATGGCTTAAGTATTATCAGATTTATGTGTATTTGGTAACAAGTTCAGAAACTAATTGTTAAGTGTTCTGTTGTTCTCCACCATTTTAAAAAACTTATAGATTATATGGTATTTCATATTTCAGGTGCGAGGTGAAAGCTCAGATAGCTCTACGACCTTTTTCCACTGGTTTTATTGGTCAATTAATGTGGGATCTTTGGTGGCCCTAACAGCCATTACTTATGTACAGCAGCAAGGTGATTTCTTTTTTGCTTACCTTGCAGCCAGTATCAGTCTAACAGTGGCTATGCTCATTTTCTTTTGCGGTGAGTATTCAGTGGAAAAAAATACACAGATTGCCTTTAGGTTTCCATCAAGTGTAAAGAAAACAATTTTTTTTTGTTCTCAGTGTTTTATTCTATTCTTCTTCTAAATATGTTGTAGATGAAGGGGAAAGCTGGGCATTAGATGATATAATCCAACAGCATGGATGCTGACACGTTTATTAAGAATGTACAGTGACTAACATAATACTCTGTGGAATCCCAAATATTGTTGTCTATTATAATAACTCATACATTATTAATATACTTACATCAAAAGTAATATATATGATGTAACCAATACTACTTTGAATACATTCACCAATCAGATTACATTAGGAATATAGCTACCTTGAGAATCCAGCCATACTAAAATATGAAAATCGTCTTTTTCTATTTTAATAGACAAAGGGCAATAACTCTTGGCCATTACTTTCCATTGGCATGCCCAGGTGTCGCTAGTATTTAGCTTTGATGCTGTACAGAGCACACATCATAACAGTTCATCCTCAGACAATCCAGCTGTTTTTTTGTTCCTGTATGCACATCCAATGTTCCTTTTGGATTTATTCTGCAGATTTATCAATTTACTGCAGGTTGTATGCATTATTTTACAATTTCTGCTAAGTTTGAGCGATTTTGTCACCTCTTAATCTTTTAAGACCCCTGTCTCACCATTACTAGCATTGACCTGTACATGGTCATTTTGGATTAGTGTGACTCTGACATTTTTGTTGCTTGCCATGTATGTTATGGAGCCCTTATTTGTGAAATTCTAAAGTACTGCTTGATATTTGTGCTTGTAATTTAATTATTAACTAAGCATTGTGCATGGTCAGTTTCAAATACATTACTATTTTCTTCTTTAATTTTAGTTTTGTGTCGTTTCAATGGAATGTCTTCTAAATGTTTAGAGTGCTAGAAACTCAAAGCAGGGAGGAAACTGATGACACCTGTATTGTATGTATGAAATGTACTTCGGCATAACCTTGCAACATATGTGACACATGGTCAGAGAACACCTGGACAGCAGTGCTCCAAAAAGCAGCCAGGGGAAAAGAAAAGAGGTCAACATTAAGGAAGGACAGCACCGACATCCTCAGCCTTCACCCAGATCGTATTCCATTGCAAGCCTTATGGGGAATCCTAGGGTTCTCTCCCTCCAAAGTTCATTGGGTGCAACCCACGGCTACAGCAGCATTAGGGGATGGAGAGGATACAGGAAGGGTTCAGCCATTGTTATAACAAATGCATCATCAAGTACAGGTGACGACAGTGTAACTCCTTACATCTGGGCAAATTTTTCCCCATTTTCCATCCCTTAGTTCTACAGATGCATTGGGAGACTATTCCCCCAATTTTATGTAGCCCAGTGGGCATAAGTCCCAAAACATGCCCAAACATGGCTTGTAAACTGGGGTCCATGGAGTTCATACCAGATGTGTTGATTCCAACTCTTAATACTGCAACACCATTGCGGCCCATCCTGACATCACTAGCTGACACTGGCAGTCCAGCCATCCCAGCATGGGGAAATTTTCATTGAAATGGTTCTTTTAAATAGTTCATACAGGGATCTTAGTGATAGATCCATAAGTCTAGATGCACTGTTGGCATCTTATCACTACTGTAATGGAGATTTCAATGAGAAATCTGTCCATTCAGTCAGGCCTTTGGAGCGGCTGGTATTGGTGATTACCGGACCATCTTATATACCACCACCGTCCAGGCTGGCCATATGCCGCTCACACCAGTCGACAGTGCCAGCTGTACCAGACTTTTGATTACTCATTGCCTACCCTCAAGGTAGAGCTAGTGACAATGCCAAATATGACTGCTACAGTCGTCGATGCCACCCGGCATGACTTATGCAGAGCTAAAAGCTGATCCAGATGAGGACCTGGTGCACTGGCAAATCCATCTTACTCATATCTGACAATGGAGTGGACTGAACTCAGCTTTCAAGCCACCATGGAGGAAATTTATCGGGTGTTGGGCATTTCGGTATGCCCTCCACCCCATACTACTGTCCAGGATTATACAAAGTCAAGGCATCAGTTGACTTTGGGGAAGAGGAAGAGAACCCATCTTTCTGGTTCTTTCCGCAATCAGCAAAGATTAAAGAGATTAACGACCAGCTTTTGGGTTGGATTAGCAACCAGGACATTTTTCTCAGAAAGCCAGGTTCTCGTAAATTACTTCTTTAGCTGGTATCAGACACACTCAAACACCTTCAGTAGAGACCTTCCAGCTCTTGACAAGAATTTGGCAGCTGTCCACTTGTCAGCTCCATTGTACTTCAAAGTGGATAAGAATGTGTTCCATGACAACATTCTCTATGTTAGATTTGGCCTCATTGGCAATCTTCCGTGTCCTAATATGTGATGGCCAGGATTGCTTGGGTCCTTAACCTAGTAGCTGACCATACTATGGCCAATGCCTTGACAGTTTCGGCCAATTTAGACTTAATCCAATGGGATGCATGTTTGCGGTAAACATAACTTAAACTGCACCATACCCTTGCTTTATGGACGACCTTGTTTGGGACTCTGGTGCTGTTGGAGGATGAATCAAAGAAGTTCAGAGGCATGCAGCTCAGGAACTGCCCCTCCAACTCACTGCTCCCCCCACACAAGCATTTGGACCCTCTCATGCTCACTGGTTCTATGGTAGGGGATTTCCTCAGTTATATATACACCAATACTGAGTCCAACTCAATGCCAGAATACTACAGCCTAACCAACATAGAAGGCGATTATATATAGGCAGGAGGAAACTGACTTTCTCCGCTTTCAAGCATGCAAACCATAAGCTTTGACGTACTTCCCCACCGACTGCAGGCAGCCTATCCATGGGCGGCCAACTCCTGCATTTTCATGCTCACTTGATGTCCTTCTTCCCTTAAAATGGGTGGGTGATCCAGGTCATTTCAGAGGGGCTTCGGGTTTCGTTCATCCAACCCCCTTCCTGATCCACCTCTTCCCTATTCATAGAAATCCTGGCAGATCAGGAAAAAGATGCCTTCCTTCAACAAGAGATACAGGTGCTCATCTCAAAACAGCAGGTGGAGATTGTGCAAAAGCCATAATCCCTGGGATTTCATTCGCAGCTGTTTCTAATTTGGAAGCAAATGACAGCTGAGGCCCATCATCAACTTGAGTTGCCACAGCTGATTCATTGCACCTCCAAAGTTCAAAATGGAAACAGAAAGGTCAATCTGCCTCTCCATCAGAAAGGGCAGGTATGCCGTCAGTCTCGACCTGACCAATGTGTATTTTCATTTCCCTATCCACCCTGTCTCCCACAAGATTCACTTATCGCAATACTGTTTATCAGTTCACTGTTCTTCACTTTGGCCTTAACATCAGTCCCTAGGGTTTTATGATTATCGATTGCATGATCTCCATTTTCCAGTTGATGACCTCTACATTGATGGCAGTGTACATGGGCAACATACTCTAAAAACACATGGTAATTTCTATCCTACTCCTAGTAGGAACAATCTCCTTTCTCCTTAGCTTGACTAGGCTTTTCAGTGAACTGGGAATAGTCAGACCTGCATCCATCCCAGAACTTTGTCAATCTGGGTATGAAGTTTTTAGCCAACTGGAATCTGGTACAGCTTCCTCGTGTTTGTATAACTAGAATTGTCAAATTGACTGAGTCCATTTCCAAAAAGACTTGGATTTCAGCAAGAGAGTCCTTTCAACTCCTCAGCTTATTTGGTGCAGCAGCAGATCTGATCCCACTCAGCTATTTTTGTATGTGCCCCTTACAGATGACACTGTTGGCACAGTGGTGCCTATTTTCAAAAACCCCTTGATCAAGCAACAATGATCACACATGAGATTCATTCATTCCTGTGTCATTGGAGCAACCTAGGTTGAAAAAGCTTCAAGCAGAAATAATGCCTTTGTGTACGATTGGGATGTCCACCTATTGCCTGACTTCACTACCATCATCTGCATGTGGGAGTCAGGGGAATGGCCTCTACACATCAACATCATCTAAATGAAGGCTGTCATCAAAGCCTTTCACTTCAGGGAACTTCGACTCTCTGAGACTATGGTTCTCATTATGTCTGATAACTCCATCATTGTGTCCTATCTCATCAAATAAGGGGACACCAAATCACCCAACCTGTGTGTTCTGATTTGGCAGTTTCATTGTAGGTGCAACAACCTCCACATCAGCATACAAATCAGACACGTTGCTGGCAGACTCAATGTCATGACCGACACTTTTCCCAGGAGAGGTAATACTCAATCAATTGGTCAACATTTTTTTCTCATTGAAGAAGAACAGCTATCCACTATTACTAACAAAGGCTACCACTTTATTATATCGAATACATTCGATCATCATGGCAGATATGACATTTGGCATGATAAAGACCTTTCAGATCTTTCATCTAATTTTGTTCTCAATCAACTTAAATCCCTTACCTTTTTCCAAAATGGAACCTGTCCTGGGTTTTAACATGGCTTAATTCAAGTAAATTTGAGCCTCTAGCCCATACTTCGCTAAAGTTTCTATCATATAAGACATATTTCCTGATAGTTTTAGCTTCTGATATTAGTTCAGATCGGTTGGTTTGGTGATACTCTTTACACAACCAGGCATTGTAGCCAAAAACAGAATACTGTCCTTCATTAACCAAAGAGTTTTCGTTCGCTCCCTCTCTTATATTGACAGGTCAGGAGCAGCAGCCATGTAAGATCCTGTTTGCACTCTCAAGAACAGAGACATGCCCTGGCATGTGCAAACACCTCTTCCTCCTGGCGAAAGCTGGGAAACCCCTAAAGTCCTTGCTGCATGGCTAAAGTGGGTTATGCACTGGGCATACTCTGAGGTCTCACAAGACCAGAGCCACCTCATGAAGATTACAGCTCATGAGATTCAAGCCATCTCTGTAAGCCTCACGTTCGAATGTAACTTTTTCGGTCTGAGATATAGTGGAAACTGTTTGCTGGTATGTATAATCCACCTTCTCAAGTTTCTATCTCGGAGATTAGCATCATAGAGGGAAACCTTGGATCTGGTCGGGTAGGTGGCAGCAGCACGGCCAGCTGCCAGACCCAACTGAATTGATCAACACAGCCTGTTAGCTTCACGGGATTTGCCAGTGAACTTTTGTAGGTTAGAAGATTTCAGCATCATCTTCTTAAGTGTAGATGAGAGTCACAGGTCAAGGGACACCGAGCTGTGTTGCTTATGTAATTAGGAGAACGAGTTATCATTCACATGGGGAATCCAGCTATTTTTCCCCAGAACGATACATGAGATAGAATTTGGATACTCAGCATCCCCTCCACCTATTACTTGTTCTTCTAAAGTAATGTGGTTGGGGAATGTATTTGAAGGAGAAAGGAAATATATAGGTAAATTATATTTCTCTGAGAATAATTAACCAGTCACATTATTTAAAAACCCTCCCAATCAGATTACCCATCATGCAAGCATCCTCGTTAGCATCTTGCTCAGCTGAAAACTAGCAACACCTGGCGGTGCAAAAGGGAGGTATCATGTGAGAGTTACTGCCCTTTGTCTATTTGAAATAGAAAGGATAAGGTGATTTTGTCTTTCAGTAGGGCTGGATTTGTGAGGTAGCAGGTCAATATTCCTAACATAATGTGATTGGGTAAATATTCTCGGAGAAACATAATCTACATATTTGCTTTCATCCTAATGGGCTGAAAAAAGGGGTTGAGAACAATATTTTTTAGCATGAGACATGAATATAACAGTGAAGAACATAGTTTCTCGACGTTTAGTGCATGTACATGTATGAAATATGTGATCTCTAAACTACTGTTTATTCTTGCTTATAAGTTGAGTTCAAGTGCAGAGTGTACAGATCCAGCTCTGCCATTGTATGATGTACTAGCAGATCAAGGTCTATGCAATTTGTTGGGAGTAATCAGTGGAACAAGCAACATCGACCCTGATCTGCTAGTGCATTATGTGATGGCAGATCAATTTCTATGTTGTTTGCATTTTGGTCTTGACTTTATTAGCTAGTATATATGGTAAGATAACAATTTTAATGTATGTTTTTAAAAAAGTGTTCAGATTGCTAGTTAATAATAATAATAATGAGGACTTTGTATAGTGCCTAATCTTTAGAAGCTCTAAGCGCTTTACAACATTAGACAACACCTATAAGATAAAAAACATATAATGATATGATTACAGAAACAAACACCAAGAAATTAGAAAACATAAAAAAACATGCTGAGAATATTTAAGGTAGGAAACATTATTAGGTCTTTAAGTTTGTTCTTGCAGTCAAAATAAGTGAGTTTTGTGTGCACTCTTGAATGGGATCACTGTGTCTTTGTGTCTAAGTTAAGTGGACAATTCATCCCATGTTGCTGGGCCCTGTTATGCAAAAGAACGCTGTCCATATGACTTTGTTTTCATAGTGGGAATAATGAGTATACGATTGTCAGAAGAGGAGTGTAAGTATCTTGCAGGTGTGTACACATGGGTGAGGTCGGATAGGTATGTTGGACTAGAGTCTGACAGTGAAATGTAGCACAGAGAACAAATTTTATGTTTGATTCTGGATCGAATAGATAGCCAGTGTAGGGTACAGAGCAGTGGGGAGGTGTGCTCTGATCGTGGTACTGTAAGTATGATTTGAGCAGCTGTGTTTTTAACTTTCTGAAGTTTCTGGAGCAGATATTGTGATAAACCAGACGGAATTGAGTTACAATAGTGCAGTCTTGAAAGTACTAAAGAACACACAAGTGTTTTAGTGGCATCAACTGAAAGACATTTGTGAATTGAGCTGATGCGTCTCAGCTCAAGATATGCAGCCTTGCATATGTTCATGACATGTTGGTGCAATATGAGAGTTCTGTCCAGAGTAACACCTAGGTTTCTTACTGATTGTGTGAATTTAATTTTGGTGTTGCTGATATTTATTGTTTGAGGTAAAGGATGTTCTGAGTTAATGAGGTGTATACATTTTTATAATCTTTTAGTTTCATTTTCTCCTAAAGCCTCTGTTAGGGAGTCTTGGTGGCTCAGTGGAAAGCATGCAGGACATGCAACTGAAAGGGTGTGGGTTCGAATCCTACCATTGGACCAGCCTGGGTCAGCTACCTTGGTGTGTCCTTGGGCAAGACACTTTACTCCAGTTGCCTTGGCACATAATAATCTACTTGTGCTACTGTGTAGTAAAGCCCCAAACACAATCAAAACATAAAGCTCCTTTAAAATTTTATATCTTGAACTAAATATAGAGCACATCATGTGAGTATGCAAAGTTCTTTGCAATTGAGGCCATCATACTTATCAAAATTCTAAGCTTGGTTTTCTCATGCAGCATTAAGAGACACTTATTAGCCTGTTTATTTTTACCAGGATATTTGGGGAGGTTCTCAGAACTGGGGTATAATGTGATCTGCTGTGACTTTTATAATACTCTATACAAATGGAAGTTTGAAACGACCCTTTTTTATAGTCTATCATGCAAACTGAATGTCCTACATGTTCGTGTTTGAAATGGCATTTATTGTGCCAGTATTGTAAATCAGTTGAACTGAAATGCCGTGCATGTTCGTGTACAGGTTAAATGGATGTATGCTTATAGAAAGAATATATTATACATTTATAACAAGAACTTGTCTGCTTACTGACAGAAACATATTTAAGAAACTTTTAGCCATGTTCTGAGTTTTATTAGGGGGAATATATTGAAATCATTGTAAAATATCACAAAATGACTAAACATTAAAAAAACCTGCAGATTAGGTCTCCAAGCAGGGTGTTGGGGAGTTTTACAGATTTTGCATAATGGCTTCCATAATTATTATTGATGGGGAAATTAAATTTTATAGGCACCTTAATATTGATGAAGTAAATGTACAGCATTATCATACAGTGGAGACCAAAAGGAGCCACTCACTTTTCATTTCTGCAGATTAGCTCCTTAAGTAGATTTCAATAAAATTAGCTTGTTATTGAATGAATCTTGGCTGAGTTTGATTGTCATCTTGTCTTATTAAATGGACCTTGGCTGAGTTTGATTGTCATCTTGTCTTATTGAATGGACCATGGCTGAGTTTGATTGTCATCTTGTCTTATTGAATGGACCATGGCAGAGTTTGATTGTCATCTTGTCTTATTGAATGGACCTTGGCTGAGTTTGATTGTCGTCTTGTCTTATTGAATGGACCGTGGCTGAGTTTGATTGTCATCTTGTCTTATTGAATGGACCTTGGTTGAGTTTGATTGTCATCTTGTCTTATTGAATGGACCTTGGCTGAGTTTGATTGTCATCTTGTCTTATTGAATGGACCTTGGCTGAGTTTGTCATCTTGCCTTATTGAATGGACCGTGGCTGAGTTTGTTTGTCATCTCGTCTTATTCTTTATATAGTGGAGTTATAATTTCCGTTTGTTGGACCTATTAACTTTTGTAAACTTGCACCAGATATCTTTTGTTGCTATAAGTTTCTGATTGTGGGTTGTTGGGTTTTATGTTGATCAGTTAACCTGTAATGTATATTGTAAAAAGAAAGTAAACTTTTAGTAAACGAGTTTCTATTCTTTGCTTTTGATATAATGTTTTTAGTTCACGATGCTGCATTGTCAGTGTACTGCTCCTCACACAGTTGGATGCTTTTATTTCTCTCTTCACTCATTTAACATACAGTCAGGGAAATGTGGAGGTAACATTGTTTAATTAGTATGCATGTTTTATCTATAAAAATGTTAAAGTCTTTTCATTTCTTGATGCACCTCAATAAATTTAAATGGGACATTAAGTGTTACTCTTGTCTGTCCATCCACACCTTAGTTTAGGTCACTTACACAGGTTGGCACTGGTGGGGAATTTGTGCTCCATAAGCATATTTTTTCCATTAATTATCAAGTTTTCTTCTCCAACAGGTAAATGCTCCTATGTCATAAGAAAACCAGTTGGCAGTGTGTTCAAAAACATCTATAAAGTTATACGGGAGGCATGTAGAATTAGAAGAAGAAAGAAAAGACATTCCTCCAGAGGAAATTACAGCACGTAAGTCTGATGGGACTTGTCTGCTATATGATATAGTTTTAGTTGTGGGAGAAGTGGTGATATTCTCATACCATCTGGGTATTTTCTTCGGAGTTTAGAGTTGTCTCCTGTCACTCACTGATATCTCCCACTTATACTGAATTATTAGCAAAAAATTATTTTTTTTCCCTTTTTTTCACATTCTGGTTTCAGTGTAGTTATTTTTGAAGTAATACTGCCTGTGGTCAAATGACTGAACTGGAAGTACAGCACTTTGATCCTGTCAGCATGGTTGACTGGTTTCATTATTTGAAATTTTTTATAAATGAATTCACAGTATTATCTCATGTCCACACCAGTGGTTTCAGTGAACAATGGCATATATTTGCTAAAGAGAAAACAAATGACATGTAATTTGTGCGGTCTAAATGTTGATCTGCCAGGGTCATGGAGGAAAGAGCATCTGTAAGCAGAATATTATAAATTTAAGATGTCCTTACATTTTTCAGGGTGGGAGCTGTTGATGCAGGTGATCATCAGGAACCAACTTCATTTTTGGACCATGCCAAATTCAGATATGGTGGAAGTTTCCATGACAGCTCAGTTGAAAATGTGAAGGTTTTGGGGAAAATCTTGTGTGTTTTTTTAGTTCTCATACCATATTGGATGGTTTATTTTCAGGTAGGATTTTGGTGACAAAGTGTTTCTTGGTAGTTCAAGAAATGTGCTGTCCAGAAAATTATTTGCCCATGTCCTCGGATCAATAAATATTCCTGGGACTGATTTTTTTCATGATACAAACTTACTGTGTGTGTGTGTGTGTGTCTGGGTGTGTCTGTGTGTGTGTGTGTGTGAAGTTAAGTCATGCAACAGGAAAAATGAGATCAACTGCCTTACTGCATACTAATCATTCTTTAGGCATAAGATCTATAATTTTTATCTACTGGGCAGAGACAAGAAGAATTTGTGCATTGTCCTGTCATCTATCAACCATATGTCATCTATTATTATTCTGTTTTATGTTGCTATCACTACTCATCTTAAACAACTTAGAGGATTTCATTGAAACAATATATCTTTCGTGGCGACCAGCTTAAAAATCTTGCCATCACTTCTCCAGAATATATATAATATCAAAGTGGAGTTCTCACTGAAAGACTTCTTATGTTATTTTTTTGGTCCTAAATAGAAAAGGTACTGTTGTAACTTCTACAAAGTCAGAATGGTTGCTACCATCAAGATCTTGTTATTAAATCTCCTTCAGAACGGATGGTGATATCAATGTGGAGTGTTCACTGTCACATCTTATGTTGTCATGTTGCTCATGATTGAAAATGGTGCCCCTTGGACATCAAGTATGGCAAACAAGATGGACATCTTAAAAATCTTATCACTCCTCCTCCAGAATGAATGTTCATACTGACATGGGATTACAAATGAAAGACATTTTAAGATATCTATTTGGTCCAAATGAAAATAGTGCCAGTCTGACATTCGATTCTAAAGGAACATGGACACCAAATTATTTTATCACTACTTTTCACACATGGATGGTCATATTGACATGGGGTTTTCACTAAAAAAAACTTCAAATATTGTGTATGGTTGGGCCTAAATGAAAATAGTGCTGACCAGACTTTTGATAATAAATGGATTGACATGCAGTTTTCAGAAAAAGCTAAAACAGTATCTGGTTCTGAATATGGTTGTCTAAAGGATTTATTATCATGATTCCTCTAGTACAGTATAACATTATGTTCAGCTAATAAACATCTCTTTAGCTTGATTCCCTGAAAGAAACCTACATTCCCTATCGTTGTGGACTTAAGCTCACTTGTGTTTATACTGCTCCAGCAGGCTAGTGGTTTGAGCATCCAGATGAGACAGCTCTGGTTGCCTACTTTTTAGTGTGTCCGCCTTGGATGCCAGAGGTCGCAGGTTCAAATCCCTGCCAAGTCATGCCAAAGACTTACAAAAATGCTACTAACAGCTGCCTCATTTGGCGCTCAGCATTAAGAGGTTATGTTAGGACTGGTCAGCCTGGTGTCAGGATAATGTGATTGGGTGGGACATCATGCTACATGTCTGCAGCATGATGCTCCAGGTCTAGGCATCACTTTAAACTGCTACACTACAGACATTGTAGCGATATGACTGAAAAATTGTTAAAAGCTGTGTTAAAAATCCAACAAAGCACACACACACACACAAACTCACTTGTGTTTGTAAAAGTGTAACCGTACGAGCAATATTGACCTATGCCATTGTGTCAGATACATGTGTTTTATGCTTTAGTAGTTTGCTGTATTAAGCAATCACTTGTCCTAAGTAGCCACATAATTCATGTCCCAAAAACCCAATTATTGCAAGAATAACCTCAGTTAAGTAATCACCTTTCTTAGGAGGTTTCATTTCTCACTTTTTACTGAGGACTGCGTAAGACAGACTTTTCTTTATATTCTAATCCAGGGGTCTCAAACGTGTGGGCCACATGCAGCCTGCCAAGCCATATATCCTGTGGCTCATAAAATGATTGGTGTCACAAGGTGTCATGAGAAATAACAAAGGTGGTATGGCCCTTGGGCAATCAAAAATGCCCTCATGCGGCCCTCAGGGTAGTTTGGGTTTGAGGCTCATGGTCTAATCTGCCTTTTTTAAGTAATTACTGGTCTTCAGGAATCACATGCATAATTTATTAAGGTCTCTGCCATGGAATTTATGATCTTATTAGTAACTTCCTTCATGGTCACAATGGTTGCTACCGTCAAGATCTTGTTATTAAATCTCCTGCTTGGAGTATAGCTTCTCGTGATTTTTCATCATTGCAGAAAAGAAAAAAACCAAAACGGTACAATAGTAAATTTGCATTCCACTTCCATATTTCAGTGTATTGTCTGTGTCCATTTATAAACTGTGAGATGAAAGCGGATACTCCATTGCCTTAAACTTAGTATCATGTTCTTTGTTCAACATCGATTGTCTTGTTAAATTTTATAAAAATAATGTCTAGCAACATAACAAAAAGATAAGACGCAGTTTCCAAAAAGGGGTATACACAGGAGTTCCTGTGTATCATGGAATCAGAAAAAGGTATTTCTTACACATTTTGTAGCATATGCCGGTGTGATTTCTCTTTTTTCTCATGGTAGGAAGGGTGACATAGTGAAACACATGGATACAGAGGAACATAATGTGCATTGTGTAGAAGGCAATAAAAAATGTTAGTTTTAGAACACATGATGACAGCATTTTTAACGCGGAATTCTTGTTCACATTATTCCTTATTGAACACAAGTTACCTATAAGCAATGCCCATTAGGCTGGTGCATTATTTAATAAAAAAATTCCTGATAGTGAAATAGCAAACAAGTATGACCGTTTGAAGAAAAAAAATCCTGCATCTATTGTCGTAGAGATTCATATAAAGTCTAAGGTCATGGGAGATCTCCTGATTTCTCATTTTGGAAACTTGGCAACTCTGTATTAACCTGTACTAAGCTGCCTTCTGATTGAAGAGGTCTTTTTCTCCATTCCTCAGGTGGCTGCCTAATACATTTTGACTGTCAATATATCCAGGAGAGATTTTATCCACTCAGAACAATGAAAATATCTGAACAATTAGTATATGGATAATTGATTGATCACCAAAAAGCAATGTCTGTTATCAACTATTGGTCAGTCATTACCATCTATACTTGTTTATAAGTCAGATCCAAGTGCAATCTGTACAGACCAATTTGGACAATACTTTTAAGTGAGTATATATGGTTTTCATTCAGAATTCACTTTGTCACATTTCAGTCTTATCTTGTGCAGTGCTTAAATCAATGCATTATTCCTGCAGTGCTCAATTAACTATGGTATTTAACTGCCTGGTAATGTGGTCCATTGATATTTAGACACCAAAAGCAGATTGTGTGGTCCACTGATATTTAGACATTTATGCAGATAAATCGAGTCCAACTGCAAACAACATAAATACAGATCAGTCACTCTAAAATGCTTTGGCAGATCAGGGTTTATTCACTTTTTTCTTCCGATTATTCCTTGTAAACTGCATAGACATGGATCTGCCAGTGCATTACACAATTGCAGATCTGGTTTGTGCAGTTTGTAGTTGGATTCTGCTTATAAGTGAGTATAATAATGACCTCATTTAAAGAGGGTAACACAATTAGCTAAGAACTGATCTACCATGAGGCCCTCATACAAAGGAATTTATTTATTTTAGCTGCATTTCTGAAGCCACTGGATATATTGGGTTTGGAAGAAGGAAATAGAGTGGGCATTTCTAATCTCAACTGGAATAATATTCCAGAGCAGAGTTCCAGAGTATTGGAAACTTTTTTTTAAATAACTCCTTATTTGGTTTGGGAATTTTATACTGTTTGGTAGATATGGATCGCAGGTGGGGAGTATTACCAGGTAGCCTGTTCTGGAATAGTGATTGTAAATATTCAGGAGCACTATTATGGGATATCCTGTATATTAATTAGACTTTCTCAAAAAGATTCGGTCATTAATAGGTAATATTTTTAACTTACCAGCTAAATTTTCCTTGCTTTCTTTCCTAATTGATATTAGCCTTAATGCTCTTTTTTGAAGATGTGCCAGCTTTGCTATGTTTTTGTCATTTGAATTACCCCATACTGTATTACAGTAGTCTAAATAGGGTTATATGTAACTGTTATAAAATAGTTTTCTGTGCCTTTCAGGGAGAAAATGTCTAATCTTACTGAGAAGCCATAAACTTGAATTGACTTTTTTACTGATATGTTTGATATGTTCAGTCCATGATAGGTTATTATCTACCAGAACACCAAGTAGTCTATCATGGCAGACCATATGCAAATGTTTATCCTTCCATGTTAGACATCATTCATCACTATCAAGATTTGTCCTTTTTTGCCATGTTGAGATAAGTAATATTTTAGTTTTTCCAGTATTTACCACCATGCCTTTGCATGTGCACCAGTTTTCCAGTTTGTTTAGGGCATTCTGTAAAGAAATTTTGAGTTCATGCTTTGTGTTTTGGATGTCTGACAATGTTGTGTCATCTGCATAGAGATCTATAGATGATATTGAGTCTCTTAGTAAATGTGGTAGGTCATTAATAAATAAAATTAATAGTAATGGACCTAGAATTGAGCCTTGTGGTACTCCATATCTAATTGTTCCAGGTTCAGACAGAACATTATTTATGTAAATATGTTGTGTTCTCTCACTTAAGTAAGAAGTAAACCATCTAATTGTTCTTTCATCACACTGGTAGATTTTCAGTTTCTTCAAAAGAATTTCATGATCCACCATGTCAAAAGCTTTCCTGAAATCTACAAATACAGATCCTATTATTCTACCTTGGTCAAGTGCTTGAAGCCATTTATAAGTTAGGGAGATCAAGGCAGTCTCACAGGAATGTTTCTGTCTAAAGCCTGATTGATTAGGGTGTAACAGCAAGTGTTTGGTTAAATATGACATGAATGAGTCATGGACATGTTTTTCAATCAATTTTGACAAGTTTGGTAGTATTGAGATTGGTTGGTAGTTATCAGCGTTATCCTTAAAACCAGATTTGTGAATAGGAGTATATAAACAGTATATATAAATTCAGTTGTTTCAACTTCAATACAGTAAGTAGAGAAACATTACAATTTTCAAAATGGTTCAGTCCATAAAAAATACTGGTTTGAAACTAATTACACTTTTGGGGCATACAAATTCAGTTCACCTGCTTTTTGCAGATTGTTGAACACTAAAGTTTTAAAAATTGTTCCACCCCAGAAAGAGCCCATTACCTGACCCACAATATTAGCTGCCAAGTGGCTTTATAGTTGGGGACCACTTTACTGTAACATGATGCATTTTTACTTTCAGATAGAAACAACCTTTCTGGCTCAGGGACTTCATATGAAGCTGTCATTCCAGCAACAGAATAATGTGAAAGTGTGTGACAACACACCATATGTAATCAATAATTCAAGCTCTACTGAAGATGGCAAGCCAGTAAGTAGCTAGGGTCCAGTAGCTAGAGAACTGGTCACTTTTTGCATGCATCTGGCTATTTGTCCATCAGCTCACTGTTCTTGTTACCATCAAAGCTGTCCCACCCTTGCATCTGATGTCATTTTGTGGCTGAATTGCTACTAAAATGTATATCATACAATCGTTTATCTTTTTTTGGTCCTGTATTGAACAGAGTTATTGCTCTTTTCAACTTACTCATGGTGTCCTTGCCCTAGGAAATAATTTTTCAAGGGAAGTAACCCTTATTGTCTTCTACTTTGGCCATATGGAGTTATTACAACAGCAACAGCAACAAACATAAAAACCCCAAATCAAAACAAAACCAACAATAACAGAGTTTTAACAAGAACTTCACTTACAAGCTACTCGGAAAACATTGGAGACAGAATGATAAACAAAGTCTGTCTATTTGTTTGCTGATCATAAATGAAGGTGCTTCATATAATTTTCTAATTTTGTTATTTATATTAAAAGAATTAACCATAGCTATACACAGCTTTTATGCTTTTATTTATAACAGGTCTGATGGAAGTTTTTGAATGGTAACCAGAGATAAGACAGAAATGCAGTTTGGTTTATGGCCCTGCATTTTTCAATCTTGAGAGGCCCTAGAATGTTAACAGAAAGACCATAAGAAGAAAGGGAAAGGAAACAAAACCCAACCTGCTGAGGCCATCAATAAAATGTTTGAATCATCACTGTTGGGCCCAATACACCATCAAGTTTATCAAACACTTTATTGTTTAACAGTATGTTCAACAAATGTCCTGGTGATTTTTGTGACCCTCACCATCCATTCTACTTTGTCCCTGTAACTCATGTGGATTCACATGGGCCAAATGATTTAAATCTGTCAGCACCCAGCAATGTGTTATGTTAAACCCGATTTCTTCAAACCTTGGAAAAAAAACCCTGATCCACCCCAGTTGAATCAGAGAAGATTATACAATCACAGATGAAAAACTCCTGCATTTAAAAGATCGGAATGTTTCATTCATCCTTCCATGTTCTATTCCACAAGAAGATTTCCCTGTAACATATCCTTGCACTATTAGTGGCAGCACCTGCCATATTTCCAGGACAGAAAATATAAATTTCCAACAAATTCATGAAGTAGAAAGCCCCTCATATGGTTATCAGTTGGGTAATGTGTTTGATGTTGTTGTTGTTGTTGTTCTAGGATTTAACACCATTTTTCAGCACAAGATAGGCTATACATGGCGGCCAGTATAACAGGTGGAGGAAGAACCCTGGAAAACCCAGGGAAGAACCACCGACCAATGAGAAGCTACTGGCAGGCTTTCCCACGTACCCACGCTAGCCGAGCCTTGGACTCGAACCCATGCAGACAGAGGTGAGATGGCAGTGATCCGGAAAGGTGAGCGCTTTAGACCACTCGGCCACTCGGGGGCCCCTGGTAATGTGTTTGAGGTGTCTTTCATGCATGAGGGTAATTTTACAATCAGTATCAATTAAAACACCAATATGTCACAGACAGTTTGACCTCTTCCAAAGAAATGGTGAGTTATATATGATAGTGTCACCAGTCTGTACTTATCCATGAATAGTCAGTCCAACATATATCAATTATTTCACATTGTACTGTTGGTCAGACTTGTGAACCCATTATCTTATCATTGGATGATATAGATCTTTTCCAAATTAGGACTGATGAAAGTTAAAAGTTATCCTTATAAAAATATTAACTACTTATTGCTTTTTTTCTTCATATGTAATCCATTTATTAAATATGATAATACAGCAATTCCGTCAAATTTTTTTGCGTTGATGTTTTCTCATGCATAGGACTATTGTACTTTGAATTGATTCCAGTGCCCTCATTAACATATTCCCGTTAATGCATGGTGTTTCCAAAATAAAAGTAGGTTGTTCTAAATTTTCATGGTGCAGTGCTTAAAGCCAAAAACAATTATAACTGTTAAATTGTTGCATTTTTTGTTATTTTTTTGGGTTGTAAGAGCAGTAGATATCTGGATTCTATTGAGATAATTATTTAGATTTAATATAAAAAAAATAGAATGACCTATATGTAAAATGAGGGGCAATAATAGTACCTTATGAATAGTCTACATGTTTAATGTTCTTACTATATTGTAAAAGTGAGGGGTTAGTTTAATTTGAATGGAAAAAATTTGGTGAGAAAATAATACATGGGCTGAGTGGCGAGACAAACAATGTAACCCTGTAACTTGGATTTCCTTGCCTTGTTGCAAATCCCAGAATAGATTCCATTAATCCCAACATGTTAAGTGACTCAGTTTAACACACTGTGGAGCAAGTTTGTAGTAAATGACGTTATTTATGATGCACCAATCACTAATAGCTATATTTTCATATTGCAGATGTGGTCTGCAACTATCTAGGTGTTTGCACTCATATCTACAGACAAATTTTCGTAGACTCCATTTTGAAAATCTTGTTATTGCTACTCCTACATGGTTGATTATATCAGGATGAGGTTTTCACTCTCTAGCACTTTTCATTATATTAAAGATTTGGTTTTAACATGAATGGTTATAACATGATTGTGTGTGTCTCTTGAGATTTTGTATATTTTTGTGGGGGTACACGAAAAAAAAAGTTTTTTTTCAAAGGGCACAATTTTTAAAAAAGTTCATGTCATTTTGGCAAAGAGATTGTGTATGAATTAAAATATAACATGATTGTGGTAATGCTCCCATAATTTTACAATAATTTCACCAATTTCTTTGTGTCAAAATAAACAAGAGTTTGATTTAATAATTTGGCTAGATGTGTTGCATTCTGGAAGAATTGATTGTATCATTCTTTATATGATTAAAGTTGTTAAACATTTCAATTTGTGAATGTTCATTTCAGATGTGTCAGTAGTCAATCAATGCACTTTGATCACTTTTGTCACTTTTTTAAAGATGTCAGATCATAATTTTATTATTACTAATCCATGAACAATAAAACCATTAAATCTTTCAGTTTGCCTCAGTGCATTCTCTGCACGATCATTGCTCAAACAATAGCCAACATATGTCATTCTCAGGGGAAGACTGTTTAATGAGTTATATGAGTTTTAATGAGTTATAAAAGAGTTTTAAAAAATGAAAGCTGTCAACATATGCATGTAGCTTGGCTCTGTTGTTTAACAATCACTATGCAATCAGTTGACCAGTGAATAATGTCATCCTTATCCTATAAAAAATGACTGCATTGTTGATTAACAATTGTTCTTGCTGTAATTGTTCAAAGTAATTGATGACAAAGTGTTAATTACTGGGTATTTACACAGAAAACAAAGCTTTTAATGTTAAAGAGAAGTTTGAAGCCCTGGACCGGATTAAATCCAGTGTTAAAGACAGCTCAAGATTGATCTGATCATGAGTTGACCATACGATGATGAAAGTGTAGCTAAAATTCAATCAGATTTTCAAAAAAACAATAAAGCTTTCTGATCCACAGCATAGAATTCTAGAAGTGTGAAATTTATCCAGACAGCGTTTATTGGCCTTGGGACATACTCATGCATACATACTGAACCATAGATGTGCTTCGTCTTTCCATACAGAATTACCACTTCAGTGGCCTAGTGGTTAGAGCGTTGGATGCAGGAGGTCGTGAGTTTGACCTCCAGTTGAGTTGTACCAAAGACTTACAAAAATGATACTAACAGCTGCCTCGCTTGGCGCTCAGCATTAAGAGATTTGAATGTCTTTAGACTATTCGGCCTGGTGTCAGGATAATTTGACTGGGTGGGACATCATGCTACATGTCTGCGGCATGATGCCCCAGTGCTAGGCATCACTGTAAACTGCCACACTGCAAACATCATAGTGATATGACTGAAAAATTGTTAAAGCTACGTTAAAAATCCAAATCACACATGTTTTTATTTGGCTTTGAATTCAGACACATAATGATCTGTGACAAAATAACTACACATTTTACTTCTGTGTGTTATACATTAGACATATTGTACCAATGTACGGTTCTCTGAATAAAGTAACATGATATATATGCAATGTCTGTTTTCACTTCATGTGGATTTCTTGTTTTAAGATTGTAACTGTGCCAATGAAGTGCATAGTTTTGCACCTACTTTTGTTACCACCACCTGCCCTCACCAAGTTTTTGGTGCATGTATCATTTTCTTCTGCTAACTGACTTGGTTGGCTATAGTATGATTTAGTACATAGCACAATGATGTTTTTGGATCCTGACCATCATGTTATAGCAGGGTTACACTGTACTTGGTCCTAAATTGAAACCGTGCAGATCTGTCTCAACAGCCATCATGAAAATCCTGTTATGGCTACTGCCCTTGAATGGATAGTGATACTGATATGAGGTTTTTCCTAGAATACTTCTTATGATAACTAGCTGGCACTTAGTAATATTTAATATGTGGTTGCCATCTTGAAAATCTTGTCATTACCATTACTTCTGAATGGATGGCCATATTATCAATGGGTTTGCAGATAAAGACTTTTTATGATGTCTACTTGGTTCTAAATGAAGATGATGCTGATTGGATGATGGATATGGCCATCACAGTGGCCATTCTGAAAATCTTGCTATCAGTACTCCAGAACAAAAAGTAATATTGCCATGAGGTTATCACCAAAAGGCTTCTTGGTCCTAAATGGAAAATGGTGCCGATCTGATATCCAGTATGACTACCATGGCAGTCATCTTGAAAATCTTACTATCATTACTTTTTCAAAGCAGAAACTCATATCAACATGTCATTTCCATCAGAAAATATTTAATGATGTTGGTTCTAAATGAAAATCTGTTATACAATATGTCCACCAGAGAAGCTAATTTGAAGATCATTTTATTGAAGAGTATACGAGATGGTTGCAGCAGTCGGTAGTTTAAAGGAAGAAATGGTCTTTTATTCTTGGAAATTATTTTCAGCCAGGAGAACATGTCTCATCAGGGGACTCTTGTTGACAGTATCTTAGCAACTGTTATTCAGGTAGTCTTCACGTTTACACTTATAAATTTCTTATAAATTGTAGTGATATCTTGCCTGAGGAGTAATGTGTGGGTCAAGGTCAAAAGCTAGGACATGATTGATATTTTGGAGGAAGGATTCATTTGAACATTACATGTTCATGTATATCAATGTGACTCTTAATCCTTTGGTCATTAATTTTATACATGCCTGACATTTCTTTCTTACACATGTATTATATATCTGTCAGTAATACTAAAAGAGAAGAAAACATAATATAAAGAGATAGTGTTTGATGTTTGCTGTTAATTGAATAGTTTCAGATAGTAGCAGCCTGGCTTTCTCTATTTGATCTAGTTCTTCTGATTTTAATACTGCCCATCATGAACAAAGTTGTCTACCCCTGGATCAGTCGCCGTGGTTACAATTTCACCATGGAAAAAAGGATTGCCTTGGGACTTGTTTTCTCTGTGACTGCAGCATTTTCTGCTGGATTGGTAGAAAAATTCCGTCTACAGAGTCTCTACAAAGACGAGGAGAGTACCTGTTGTTACAGATGTATTAATCAGCTAATAGGTAAATATTTAATCTGAGTTTGTATGATCATAGATAGGCTTAATTACCTTCAAGTACAAACAATCAGCTGATAAACAAAGTCAGATGAAAATGATGTCACTGTTAATAGCCACATTTTTTATAATGACTTTTTGTGTGTTCACATCAGTATATGTATCCAAAACTGATAGTGAAATTTTGTAATCATATGGTGAAAAATAGTATTTTCATATGACCATTTTTTAGTTGGATATATGTTGTTATGGTGTTATCTGCATCCATCCAACTGTCCATTTCTTGTACAAACATAAATGAAGAGCTGATGATTTGTAATAATCTAACAAATGACCTAGGTTGAATCGTCTTAAGGGATAATCGCTTACAATTTTTGCAAAGCCACAAATATCTGAATGAATTCATAGTAGTTAAATAATTTTTTCAAAATTAGGTCCATTTTGTATTTTTGATCAATTATTAAAAGCATTGATTCTCACTAAATACAACTCTATGTCTTTGTTGATGAATAAAATTATCCTTTATGAGATGTATGGAAATCATGTTTGAAATATGAAACAGGAATTCTTTGAAGTGGCTTGATAGCATGTTATAAATCTCTTTCTTTGGGTGCCACTTATTTTTCATTGTTTTGGGTTTTTATTTTAGCTCTACTGGTCATAGACCACAAGAACTTATCAGATGGTCTGTTGTTCATCCCATCCATCAGCATAGGTTTGTTACCACTAATTCTCCTAAATTGTTTGGAGGATTTCAGTGAAACGTTACCTACACATTCACCATATGGTCCTTAGATGGAAATGGTGCTGCTTGAACATTCAATATGAAAATCTTGTAATTGCTACTTCTCCAAAACAAATGGTCATATGAACATTGGGTTCTCACCAAAAAACTTCTTATGTTGTCTACTTGGTCTTAAATGAAAATGGTGCCACTATGATGTCCATTATGGCCACCACAGCAGCCATCTTGAAAATCTTATTGCTACACCTCCTACATAGTCATACCACCATGGCGTTTTCACAGAAAGACTTCTTATCACGTTTAGTTGGTCCTCAATGAAAATGGTACCAATATGGCCACCACAGCAGCCACCTTACAAAATATCACTGCTCCTCCTGAATGGATGGTCACAAAAGTTTATTATTGCTATATCTCCTGAACTACTTGGAGGATGAGCATACAATTTTACATATACATTCATCCCATGGTCTACTTGGCCTGATGAAATGTTGCTTGGGCATCCAGTATGACCACCACAATTTCCATCTTGTAAATCTTGTTATCATTACTTTTCCTGAATGGAACGTCATTTATCAACATGGAATTTTCAATAAAAGACTTATGATGTCTAGTTGGTCTTAAAGAAAATAGTGGCTATCTGATGTCCAATATGGCTGCCATCGTAAAAATCTTGTTATTGCTGAATGGATAGTCATATCCACATGGCGTTTTTGCAAAGTGACTGCTTCATCTAGTTGGTCTGAAATGAAATGCCACTGTTCTGACATTTGATACAGTTGCAATAGTGAGCATCTTGAAAATTGTGTTATTGCTACAACTCCTACATGGATGGTTTTCACTAAAGTCTTCTAATGATGTCTTAGCTGGTCCTAAATAAAAATGGTACTGACCTAACATCCATTGTGGCCACCATGGCAGCTATATTAAAAATCAGATTATTGCTACTCGTCTTGAATGGATGGTCATATCAACATGGTGCTTTCATGAAAAGACTTATGATGTTTAACTAGTCTTAAATCAAAATTGTGCTGATCTGACATCCAATATGGCTGCCAGAGCAACCATCTTGAAAATCTTGTTAGTACTGCTCCTCCTGAAAGGAAAATCATAGTTGAAAATATTGTTGAAAATGGTTGGCTATATCATCATGGGGCTTTCACCAATAGGCTTTGTATGATACCTAGATGGTCCTAAATGAAAATGATGCCAATTGTACATCCAGTATGGCTGTCATTATGATTGTCTTAAAACTGTTGTTATAACTTTACCCCCTGAATCAATGATCATTATGACATGGGTTTCACCAATAGGTATTTAATAATGTCTACTTTTTCCTAAAGAAAATGGTGCCAACACCCACCATGTGCACCATAGCAGTTAATTTTTAAAAAATGTTTTCAACACTTGACAGTTAAAATGAAGAAATGGTCTTGAATTCCATGAAATTCTTTTCACCCAGTAGAGTGGCAGACCCTTCAAAAGATTATTGTTTTTCACTGCAGTTTTTAGTTCTGTTGGTCATAGACCAGAACATCTTATGGGATTCCTGTTGTCTGTGGTCTGACCTCCATCTGTCCATTAACACATGTTTGTTATCGCTACTCCTGAACTACTTGGAAGATAGCCATTAAACTTTACACCATCTTGAAATCTTGCTATCACTATTCCTCATGAATGGATGGTGATTTTAACATGGTGCCAATTTGGTGTTTGGGATGTCAATCATACTGAAAATCTTGTTATCTCCTGAACAGAGAGTCATATATGACAAAGTTTCTTTTTACCGTAACACTTCTTATTATGTCTGTTTGATCCTAAATGAAAATGGATCCACTCAGACCTGGCCACCAATATGGCCACCACAGTGGGCCAAAACACTAAACATTGTATGCTCAGAAACCAAACTTCATTCCATTTCCTTTATACAAAATCGTCCTCACTAAGAAACAGAAGAAAAAAATCTGTGTTGCAAAATTCTGTTTCAGAATCACTGTCTTGATTATCAACACCCTCAAAAATTATGTTTGATCATTGTCAGTTGAATGAGACCTCAACAGGTTCTGTCCTTTCCTAGAGACCCCTGTTGTAGGCATACATCTCTGTATACAGATGGTTTATTAGATGGAGACAAAGTCAGAGCTGCCATTGCATCACCTCATGCTGGTTACTGGAATAGAGCCACAGCTTTTATTGAAGAAATTGCAGCCATACTAATAGCTTTGAACTATATCATATTGACAGCCTTACAAAATCTTAAACCTGACACCTCAGCATCTCAGATATTGGAGAAATAATGCTGTACTCATACTGTCTGGAAAAAATATTCTGTACTCTGGGCTGCTAGCTTGGTATAAAAGAGTAAAGAAAGGGCAGATAAAGCAACCAAAACTGCTCTCTGGTCACCCATATCTGAATGGAAAATTCCATATACAACTTCAATACATGTTCCTAACAAGCAGGTGTACTTTATATAGAAGTCTCTGATATGGCAGATTGCATTGTATTTGAATACTTCACTGTTAATTTTCTTCTACAGGTAACTCCAACTACTGTGCTGCTGATATGAGTATATTGTATCAGATACCACAGTACACACTAATTGGGCTTAGTGAAGTGTTCACCAGTGTAGCAGGTAAGTCTACAGGTACCAAGATTCTCCTATGATATACGTATCCCAACATTTACCAATTTAGGTCAGATTTATTTATAAGAAAGCTTTTACCCGTAACGTTACTGTATTGAATCTATTCCAGCTCTGGATGTTTGATGTCACTTTCAGTTTTGTCAGTTCAGTGCATCTATCTTGGTTTGTAAGGTTTAGTACATTAAAAATTCATTTTAAGTCTTTCATTCTTGTACACAATTCTTAGTCTCTCAACTTGAAATTAAGTCTAGAATTCATACAAATTGGTTGGAATTTAAGTATAATTTGAAATTGACCAATCAAATGCTATATGTTTTGACTTAACTTTGTGACTTGTGTTGATGAAATTGGTGCCTGGACTGGATTCCACCAATATAACTTAAATCTGAATCGGGACTTAAGTTTAGAATCCAGTGTTCTAATTGGCTAAAATTAAAGTCTGTCTTAAACTTGACAAATCATATGTCTCAAGTCTAGATATAAACATAAGAGATATATTAGTGAAATTTGGGCCAGGCCCCACATTCATGTAGCCTCTTAACTCTAGTATGTACTGAACTCAGAACTTAGAACCTTCTGAAATTTGTCTATGAGTGAATAGCATGAATGGAATTGTTTTTATCCATAATTGTTTTACCATTGGCGTCATCCCATTTTTGAACCAATCGGAGATTGGTATTCATTGAAGAAGAGATGATTTACTGAGTATTTATTGCTATGGCTCCTACAGTCATGAAACACTAGCATTTGATTTTTGTGGGAGAGATTTCTGTCATAAAACAACAGCATTTTTAGCTCATCTAGTTGTAAACTAAATGCTTCTTTGTCATTGATCTGTCATCTGTCATCCCTTAATCCATTAGCATAATTTTACTCCTCTTAAACTGGCTGGAGAATTGCCATGAACTTTACAAACACATTCATCCTGTGGAGTAGATCCTGAATAAAAATGCTGCTGCTCAGCTCAAATGTCCATTATGGCTACCACAGCAGTCTTAAAAATCTCATTGTTGCTATGTCTCCTGAATGGTTGGTCATATCAGCATGGGGATTTCACTGAAAGACTTCTTATGGTGTCTTATTGGTCCTCCTCAATGGTTGGTCATATCACTATGGGGTTTTCACTGAAAGACTTCTTATGGTGTCTTATTGGTCCTCCTCAATGGTTGGTCATATCAACATGGGGTTTTCAATGAAAGACTTCTTATGGTGTCTTATTGGTCCTTCTGAATGGTTGGTCATATCACTATGGGGTTTTCACTGAAAGACTTCTTATGGTGTCTTATTGGTCCTCCTCAATGGTTGGTCATATCAACATGGGGTTTTCACTGAAAGACTTCATATAGTGTCTTATTGGTCCTCCTGAATGGTTGGTCATATCAATATGGGGTTTCACTTAAAGACTTCTTATGGTGTCTTATTGGTCCTCCTGAATGGTTGGTCATATCAATATGGGGTTTTCATTGAAAGACTTCATATGGTGTCTTATTGGTCCTCCTGAATGGTTGGTCATATCAGTATGGGGTTTTCATTGAAAGACTTCTTATGGTGTCTTATTGGTCCTTCAGAATGGTTGGTCATATCAACATGGGGGTTTTCACTGAAAGACTTCTTAAGGTGTCTTATTGGTCCTTAAGAAAAATAGTGCTGATCTAATGTCCAGTATGACCAACACAGCAGTCATCATGAGAATCTTGTTATTGCTACTTCTCCTGAATATTGGCATGGGTTTTTGCCAGAAGACTTATCACTACTTCTTTTGATCTACTTGGAGGAATGACATGAAAGTTCTCGCAGGTCCTAAATTTAAATGGTGCTGATCTGATGCCCAGTATGGTAACCATGGTGGCCATCTTGAAAATCTTGTTATCACTACTCTTAAATAGAAAGTCATTTTAATATGGGGTTTTCATCAGAGGAGTTCTTGCAGTGTCTATCTGGTCCTAAATGAAAATCATGCAAATTGACCCTCAATACAGCCATCATGGTGGCTACCTTGAAACTATTGTTCTTTCTGCTCCTCCCAAATCAATGGCTGTATCAGAATGGGGTTTTCACCACTTCTTATGATTCCTATTTCCCCAGGACAGCTGGTCATGTATTCATGGTATTTTTATTAAAAGACTCTTTATGATACCTAGTTGGTAGTGAATGAATATGATGCTGATCAGACCACCAACAGCCATGTTGGCCATCTTCAAATTTGTTATCACTTTTCTTCTTGAAGGGATGGTGATATCAACATCGGACTTGTGTTAAAACTAAAACAGTTCTGACTATATTCAGTTGATCCTAAACGAAATATTGCCAAAATGCACAAAAATCTAACTACAGTTGGCAATATTGACATCTTTTGTATAAAAAAATCTCTTTCATGACTGCTGTTGCTAAAAATAGAACAACTTTTAAAAAATGTCTCAAGAACAGCTCAACAGAATATGACCACATTTGACAGAATGCATCCTGTCTTAAAGGGTTTTCAAGCCTGTAAAACTGGTGCTGACCCAACTTTAGATGTGGCAACCATTACTAAAACATTTAATAACATCTGTATAATTTTTTTTCAAAACTGCTCTATAGAATCTCATAAATGTTTGAAAGCATCCAGGCATGAAGACCATTCAGATTTGTACAAAAGCTGCCAATTCATGACCACTGTTGCTAAAATTAGAATTTGATAAATGTTGAAAGCATCCTGGCCACTGTTACTAAAAATATAACAGATGTTAAATAACTGTTTCTAAAAAGAAAGTTCTTAACAGAATTTGACCAAATTTGACTGAAACTTTCCTGGCATAGAGCTCTTTCAAGTTTTTACAACTGATGATATGCCATTAAATATGGCCACCATTACTAAAAACAAAGAATCCTTTAAATGGCTTCTTGTCCAAAACTGAACAGAATTTGATTGTATTTTACTGATATGGCTGAAGACACAACCCTTACAATGTTGTCCCTGAAACCAATTAATGTAATTTTTGACCAAACTTGACAAAACATTATGGCAAAAAGAATTTTCAGATCAGTACAATAATGTTGGTCTACCATCAAATATAGCTGTAATTACAAAAATGAGAAACACCTTAAGATGATTTCTTCACCAAAAATGCTGTAAAGAATTCGACCAATCCTGAGGGAAAGCATCCAGACAAGAAAACCTTTCAGATATGTACAGATGATGCCAATCCATCATCATATATCACCACCATTACTAAACATGGAAAAACTTTTTAAAAACTTATTCCAGAATAAAACATTCAAATGAAATTGACCAGATTTGACAGACGGAAGGCATCCTAGTAGGACACACTTTTCAATTTTGTGCAACAGATGCTGATCTGCCATCAAATACAGCCTCCATTACCCCCAAAAAATTTTGATCAAATTTGACATAAAACATCATTGCATAGAGGTCTTTCAATTTTGATGCCAGTCCAATATGAAATATGGCATTGTTGCCAAAAAAACAGTAATATTTAAATGATTTCTTCTGAAAAACTGCTCAACATAATTTAGAAGCTTTCTGGCATAATGAGTTTTCATATTTGTACAAATGATGCCAATCCACCACAAAACAAAATTTGAAGAAACATTTACACAACTTTATCCAAAAAACAAAACAACTGCTGAACAGAATTTGACCAATTTTGACAAAGTGTCAGGCATAGAGACCTTTCAGTATTGGACAAATGATACTGATTTGCCATTAAATATGGATGAAGATAAAAAAAACTAGACAAACCTTGAAACAGTTGTTTTCATAATATATGCAATCAACAGAATAGGAAAATATTTCAACAGGAAGTATCATATTTTTCCAGGTTTGTTGACCAACTATTCTTGAATATGGCTATTAGATAGATATCCATCAGTTGAGCAATCCAGGGCCTATTTGAGTCTCTTGTTTGATTTCTATTTAACCTGATAATTATTCATTTATGAAAAAAGTCCTATTTAGAATAAGATATTACTCGACTGCATTGTCTGTATTTCAGGACTGGAGTTTGCATGTTCCATTGCCCCACAATCCCTAAAGAGCAGCGTGATGGGACTGTTCTACCTTTTTTCGGGGCTTGGCAGTTTATTCAGTGTAGGATTGATTTATGTCCTCATGGGTCATTGGTTTCACAGTAATAATGTAGGAGATATTAACTGTCGCTGTGTCAACTCTATAGGGGGGAACAAGGCCTGTCATTTGGACTTCTATTTTTACACTCTTGGTGGCATACAGGTTCTAGGCTTGGTGGCATTCCTAATTGTCATTTGGAAGTGTAAATTACGTAAAGAAATAATCGGTATCAGTGTGCAAGATCCAGCAACAGCAACAAGACCGAACCCCTTTAAGGCTGATGATGAGACATCTACAAGCACAGCAATATCGGAGGTTGGAGTAAGGCCAAGAATCCCTGTGAATCTTAATCGGACAATTAGCCAAGATCACTCTGGAAGGCTCAATAGATTGATCTCTGATGAAAGATGACATTTTCGTATCATTTTTTTTCTCATGTACATTGTGTGCAAAACTTGTAATAGCATTGACCTAGACTGCCAGCACATAACACACAGCAGCTTGTGATCTAAATATTTTGTTGTAGGTATAGAGCCCCTCCCATGATAAGAAAAAGGGGCCAGTCAAATTCATTTGTCAAAAAGGAGGGCATGTACTTATTATCAGACGACGATATAATTTGTCAATACTTGTGAGAAAAAAATTAAATTTGAGGGTAGCACATATCTTTTTGTATGGTCTCATCACTGGATAAATACAGTGTGATTTTAAGTGAATCTTAATTTCTGGTGAATTATGGGATAGTAGATTTGGTCATGTTTCATTCAGAGCTAGGTGTGTGTTATACGTGGATAAAGCAGTGGAAATTATCCCCAGAAAAACAGCCTTAAACTAGCACTTTTCAGAACTGACAATTAAATTTTTTAATGATTCTGATTTTACTGTTTGTTTTATTAGCTGCTGGTCCGTGTACACACAGGTTCAGATATAAGCTTTGAATATGACTTGAGTAAATATGGTCAGTAGCCATTCCTTTCTATTTATATGTGATTTAGGGCAGACAAGAATTTCAAAGGATCACCCTTCATATCATTCAATACATGTCATAAAACTTAGTACTAGCCCCTGTAATCATAAATGTTTGATCTGGTGTTTGTTATGAATATTTATACATATTTCTGTATTGCTGGCTGAACTGTGTAAGAGTATTCACTGATGTTTTCAAGTCGATATGCATTGATACACTGAATAAAACTGTAAATCCCATTTTTAATAATCTATTCACTATGCATAATTGAAAGTACCTTAAAAATGCAAAAGCTGGGGAATGTAATAATTGCAAAACTGCATTTATGTTTTGTTGATAGCCATGTTGTATGAATACATCTTTCCTGATAGCATAAACCTGTGGCCTTGACCTAGCCCTTTGTCATATCAAATTATTTCTTTCCACCAGCTTAGAAGAAAGCATATAGATTTGTGTATGTAAAGGATAAGATTTGTGTATATATAGGTTAATTTCTTTTTCTACATTAGAGCATCTGCCTTGGATACAGGAGGTTGCAGGTTCAAACCCTGGCCAAGACATATCAAAGACTTATAAAAATGGTACTAACAGCTGCCTAGCTAGGCACTCAGCATTAAGAGGTTAGTGTTAGGATTGGTCGGCCTGGTGTCAGGATAATGTGAACTGGGTGAGTGAGACATGATGCTGCATATCTGCAGCATGATGCCTCAATGCTAGACATCACATGCACACATTGGACTGCTCCGGTGGCCTTGTGGTTAGAGTGTCCACCTCGGATGTGGGAGGTCATGGGTTCGATCCCCGGCCAAGTCATACCAAAGACTTACGGAAATGGTATTAACAGCTGCCTCACTTGGTGCTCAGCATTAAGAGGTTAGTGTTAGGACTGGTCGGCCTGGTATCAGGATAATGTGACTGTGTGGGACATCATGCTACATGTCTGTGGCATGATGCCTCAGTGCTAGACATCACTATAAACTGCCACACTGCAGACATCGTAACGATATGACTAAATTTTTTAAAAGCTACGTTAAAAATCCAAATCGCACACACACGCATTCTTTTTCTGTGATAATCCATATATATTTCATCATGTGGTACATTGTGATACTTTAACAAGTGGCAAAACCACAAGTTAAAATGTCATTTTGGGGGGTTAACACAGGATGAGATATATAGCTTATATTTATGCAGGAAAAGATTTCAGTTTTTTTAATATGTACCAATCTTGGTTTTAAATCAAAGCTTTGAAAATTAAATTTACTCTTCAGCACCCCACCCCACTACCCTTTTCCCTCAATTTCAATCACATGTTTCACTTATCATAAAATCAGTGATTTGAGCCGAGATAACTTAATATTTTGCAATAAATGAAACTTTTAACATTTTGTAAGCAATTTTACCCTGACTGACTACAAAACTAAATCCAAGTGAATGATGAAGCAAATCAGATTTCTTTACCTTGTTCTCAAGGATGTTAAAGGGACATAACTTCATAAAGAATCAGATGGTACCAAGTCATATCTTCAGCAAAAATTGTTTCCATACTGAAAGGTAATGCAGTATCCATTTACTGCTCAAGTTCACAAAACTTATTTCCATACTGAAAGGTAATGCAGTTTCTGTTTGCTGTTCAAGCTCACAAAACTTATTTCCATACTAAAAGGTCGTGCAGTTTCTATTTACTGCTCAAGCTTACAACACTTATTTCCATCCTGAAAGGTCATGCACTTTCTATTTACTGCTGAAGCTCACAAAACTTATTTCCATACTGAAAGGTAATACTGTTTTTATTTACTGCTCAAGCTCACAAAGCTTACTTCCATATTGAAAGGCTTTTCAGTTTCTGTATATTGCTAAGCTAACAAAATGCAAATTTTTCTTGCTGGAAGTACAGCTTCTAAAGGCACATACAATCAGACATTGCAAGTAGTTAAGGGGGACGATTCAGCGTCAGTGGGAATTAGCATTACAGACCCCCCCGGGACTGTTTAGCGTCAATGGAAATTTAACATGGAGAAAAATCGTGGGACTGTTTAGCATCAAGGGAAATTAACATGGGAAATAAATTTTGGGACTGTTGAGCGTCAAGGGGAATTGAACATGGGAATATGGGACTGTATAGCGTCAAGGGAATTTAAACAGGGTGGGACTGTACAGCGTCAAGGGAATTTAAACAGGGTGGGACTGTATAGCGTCAAGGGAATATAAACAGGGTGGGACTGTATAGTGTCAAGGGAATTTAAACAGGGTGGGACTGTATAGCGTCAAGGGAAATTGAACATGGGAAAAATTGCTGGGTCACTCTAGGGACAAGGGGAATTGAACATGGGAATAGAGTGGGGGTCTGTCTAGGGACTAGGGGAATTTAACATATGGAAATTGAACATGGTGGGTCTGTATAGCATCAAGGGGAATTGAACATGGTGGGATTGTCTAGGGACAATGATGGTAGAGGGTCAAACACAACAGAGACAGAGACATACATACACTAGTACAAGCGTGAGATTTATATATAAAGCATTACCAAGACCTGAAATCTTGCTGGGGTGTTCAAAAATTTGCATAATTGTAATGATGCTATAAATAGCTATAATCAAGGAAATGCTCAATGACAAAATGGATGTGACTAAAAGTAACGCTAAAATGACGAAATTGTCCCAGAATTTAAAGGAAATTAAACATATCCCTGAAAATTAAGTTACAATGGTTTAGACTAAAATGGATAAAATTAGTAACTACTTACAATATCAACTTGTGTGACGATTGTGGATAAACACCCATGTATCTATTTATAGCTATAATCAGCTAAAATTCATATGAAATCCCACTATCTATTTATACTACAACTTGTGGGTTATTCCTTTGGAAAACCCCACTATCTTTTTATAGCCTTAGCTTGAGTGACGTACCTGTTTATGAACTCTAGTACATATGTATAGCTACAACCTGTGGAAAACTCCCAAGTCCATATTTATAGTATCAAAATTTCCAGCGTCAGTGACGTCACTCTACTGGAAACTAGGGGATAAATGGCAACAGTGTTGCAAGTGGCTGACCTGAATACGCGCTACTGTAGGTAGGTAGGTAGAATGTATTTGATAGGGATAAAAGGAGTTTTATAGGGACAAACAGAGACCAATACACACACACGCACACACACCACAGAGAGAAGAACAAAAAACAAACCCAAAATATACTATTCACACAGGGAAGAGGAAAAACCCAACAAATATACTATCCAGACGTTCTTACACTAACACACACACACACACACACACACACACACACACAACAGATCGAAGAATAAAACCAAAATTAAAATATAGTATCCATACAAACGTACGCTAACGCATACAAACCCCAAATATACTATCCACACAACGTCGCTAACGCGTACAAACCCCAAATATACTATCCACACAACGTCGCTAACGCATACAAACCCCAAATATACTATCCACAACGTCGCTAACGCGTACAAACCCCAAATATTCTATCCACACAACGTCGCTAACGCATACAAACCCCAAATATACTATCCACACAAACGTACGCGAACGCATACAAACCCCAAATATACTATCCACAACGTCGCTAACGCGTACAAACCCCAAATATTCTATCCACACAACGTCGCTAACGCATACAAACCCCAAATATACTATCCACACAAACGTACGCGAACGCATACAAACCCCAAATATACTATCCACAACGTCGCTAACGCGTACAAACCCCAAATATTCTATCCACACAACATCGCTAACGCATACAAACCCCAAATATACTATCCACACAAACGTACGCGAACGCATACAAACCCCAAATATACTATCCACACAACGTCTCTAACGCATACAAACCCCAAATATACTATCCACACAAACGTACGCGAACGCATACAAACCCCAAATATACTATCCACAACGTCGCTAACGCGTACAAACCCCAAATATTCTATCCAAACAACGTCGCTAACGCATACAAACCCCAAATATACTATCCACACAAACGTACGCGAACGCATACAAACCCCAAATATACTATCCACAACGTCGCTAACGCGTACAAACCCCAAATATTCTATCCACACAACGTCGCTAACGCATACAAACCCCAAATATACTATCCACACAAACGTACGCGAACGCATACAAACCCCAAATATACTATCCACACAACGTCTCTAACGCATACAAACCCCAAATATACTATCCACACAAACGTACGCGAACGCATACAAACCCCAAATATACTATCCACAACGTCGCTAACGCGTACAAACCCCAAATATTCTATCCAAACAACGTCGCTAACGCATACAAACCCCAAATATACTATCCACACAAACGTACGCGAACGCATACAAACCCCAAATATACTATTCACACAACGTCGCTAACGCATACAAACCCCAAATATACTATCCACACAACGTTGCTAACGCGTACAAACCCCACATATACTATCCACACAAACGTACGCGAACGCATACAAACCCCAAATATACTATCCACACAACGTCTCTAACACATACAAACCCCAAATATACTATCCACACAAACGTCCGCGAACGCATACAAACCCCAAATATACTATCCACACAACGTCGCTAACGCGTACAAACCCCAAATATTCTATCCACACAACGTCTCTAACGCATACAAACCCCAAATATACTATCCACACAACGTCGCTAACGCGTACAAACCCCAAATATACTATCCACACAACGTCTCTAACGCATACAAACCCCAAATATACTATCCACACAAACGTACGCGAACGCATACAAACCCCAAATATACTATCCACAACGTCGCTAACGCGTACAAACCCCAAATATTCTATCCAAACAACGTCGCTAACGCATACAAACCCCAAATATACTATCCACACAAACGTACGCGAACGCATACAAACCCCAAATATACTATTCACACAACGTCGCTAACGCATACAAACCCCAAATATACTATCCACACAACGTTGCTAACGCGTACAAACCCCACATATACTATCCACACAAACGTACGCGAACGCATACAAACCCCAAATATACTATCCACACAACGTCTCTAACACATACAAACCCCAAATATACTATCCACACAAACGTACGCGAACGCATACAAACCCCAAATATACTATCCACACAAACGTCCGCGAACGCATACAAACCCCAAATATACTATCCACACAACGTCGCTAACGCGTACAAACCCCAAATATTCTATCCACACAACGTCTCTAACGCATACAAACCCCAAATATACTATCCACACAACGTCGCTAACGCGTACAAACCCCAAATATACTATCCACACAAACGTACGCGAACGCATACAAACCCCAAATATACTATCCACACAACGTCGCTAATGCATACAAACCCCAAATATACTATCCACACAAACGTACGCGAACGGATACAAACCCCAAATATACTATCCACACAACGTCGCTAAGGCATACAAACTCAAAATATACTATCCACACGGAAGGGAGGGAAAACAAAACCAAATATGCTATCCATACAAACGTACCCGAACGCACACAATTCCCAAATATACTATCCACACAACGTCGCTAACGCGGACAAACCCCAAATATACCATCTACACTCGGGAGGAAGAAGAAAAAAACAACCAAATATACGATTTACATAACGTACGCGAACACACACACACACACACACACACACACACACACAGGGAAGAGGAAAAAAACAAACCCCAAATATACTATCCACACAGAAGGGAGATAATACTAACCCCAAATATACTATCTACACATGGAAGAGGAAGAATACAAATCCCATACCTACTATCCACACGGAGGTGAGATGTAAAAAAAAATAAACCCCATATCTACAATCTACGCAGAGGGAAGAAGAAATAAATAACCCAATATACGCTATCCTCAAAGAGGGAAGAGGAAAAAAGCCATAATATACTAACCACACAGAGGGAAGAAGAAAAGCATTATACACTATCCACACGGAGTGAAGAAATAACCCTTGATATATACTATCAACATAGAATGAAGAAAATAACCCATTATATTCCATTAACACAGAGTGAAGAAGAAAAAGTTTTTTGAAAGCACCTAAACCCTCACCTGCAATGACCAACTTTGCCAAGCACCTACACCCCACCCCACCCCCAACACTACAAAACCCATTTAACCCGTTATTTTATGGCATCAGTGTGTGATTTAGGAAACATCAAGACACAAAATGATGGATGAATAGGCTGACTATTGTTTACCGACTTGCATGCCTAAAGAGCGTGCGTGAAGGTAAACATCCTTTCATTTCAATTCTAACTAAAACATGTTCCAGAGGGATAGAGATAAGTGAAAGAGCACAATTTCATAAAGTGTGAGTAAAAAACAATACACGTCATCCTTATTATAGAATGTCAAGACTAAGAGACACTTACGTTTTCTTTCTGGTCTATTCTCTTTTAGAAGGTAGTGTGAAATTTCACATCAGGGCCAACGCATCGGCTCACATTGTCAATTTTTCCATTTCCATGTCTTTACTGGCACAAGTTCTTCATCTTCAATTTCTTCTTGTTCTGAATCCCTCTTCTCTGTTTCGTTTTGTTTCTGTTTCTTCTCTTTACTCGTAGGGCACTCTGAATCCCAGTGTCCTTTCTCCCGACAGCGATATTAGGCATATTGACTTTTGTCTCTCTTTCTTAGACGAAGCAGGTATTCTGGAGACAAATACCCATTTACCTTTGCAGATATAGCAAACTTCATCAGCACTTACACACTTTCGTTTGACTCTCATCAAATCAACGACCAAAAGAGTAAGTTTTGTTGCCACTTTCGCCTGTGAATTATGCTTTCGTATGACTTTTAGCAAATATTTGACCAGCAGGTCGATCTGTGCTGACTCTTCCATCTTCTTGATCGTTTGAGAGTGGAATGAATACAGGGACCTGCTGCGTATGAAGTCTAGTCAAATGTAATTTTGCAATAAGATGAAACGATTTCAGTGATAAAGTAAAAGGCAATGACGTGCCGTGTCGCCTCACACAAGAGCTGAAGTGTTAGCTCAAAACCGTGTCAGCGATTTCGAAGACGACATAACTGAGCTTTCATCAGTGTTCTCCACATATGTCACAAAACCATGAGTCCTGCTTCACGCCAAAAGAAATTTCGTTCAGTCCGTAAAATATAGTATCACATCTGAGAAACGCAAAAACGAACTTCCAGAAAACTGAGAACGACGACTTACACCTACAACGTAAATGTATGAGTTCAAGTAGCGCGTAAAACTTAGTCAAATTAAATTGTTATAGTCAAGACGAAACGATCTCTTTTCGAACAAGAAAGCAGACACCAAGCGACAATGGCGATCCGTGTCACACAAGACTTTTCAAAATGTATATTATCAGAGGTTTGTTCTAGCGATCTGCACGGTTAAATTAAATGTTGATGTATTTTGCAATAAGACGGACACAATTTCCATGGGATCGCCCATGGTACGATTGTTCGTGCATTAGTTTAATTTTTAAAAATATTTTTTTTATATAAATCGTCTATAGGATAGACTCAGTAAAGCATGGCCATTCTCGTCACTGTCTGAATAGCTACTCAAGTCAATTCGAAGCGAACGCGGTAAGAAAATAAGTATAGCCAATGAAATGGCATACAGCGGGTGATGCATTGTTTTGTTCTAGGACTGTGTGGCGTAATAATCCCTATGTTCTTGCGTTGTTACCATTACAGTGCAGACAGACTGAAATGTGAACTTACAAGCCCTCTTTGTGTGTGTTGTACCATTTCTTCTTACCACATCAAAATAATGAGCGTCACAGTATTGGTTCGCGTTTTCAAGCTGACCATTTTTTATATCTCACTTAAACATTTTAACATAAACACTCACACTCACATCGGTAGAGTCAGAACAGACGTGTTACAGTATTGAGGGGCATGTTATCTTTTTTTTTCTTTTTCCGAAAGTACAGTGAAACGCAAGGATGATAGTAGTTAATGGGGATCTTATAGGGTCAATGGGACTGATCAGTACAAATACCCTTGGGAACATATAGGGTCTATGTAAATTTAACATGGAGAAAAATCGTGGGAACATATAGGGTCTATGGGAATTAACATGGCCAAAAACCCTGGGACAATATAGGGTCTATGTAAATTTAACATGGTCAAAAAACCCTTGGGACTGTATAGGGTCTATGTAAAATTGAAACAGGGAGGGTCTCTATTTTTTTTAAAAAAAAATAAAAAATAAAATTAAAAAAAGGGGTAGGCAATTCAAAGACTATCTCTTTTCGAGAAATATGGCTGGCCCTGAAAAGGGCCTTTGGGTTTTTTTCTTCTTCTTTTTAACTTCTTAACTTCTTCCACCATCCTCTTATTTTGTCCATCATTCCTTTCTTCTTTTTCTTTTCTGTTTCCGGCAGCCAGTCCGGGTGGCCCATGGCCCTGAACTTCTCTTGGATTTTCATCCAGTTTGTGTTCAGTTTTTCAAATTCATCCCTTTTTTTTCTATTTTCTTCTTCTTTTCTTTCTTTATACCATCTCTCTTTAATCTTCTTGACTTCTACCTCCATCACTTTTCTCATCAACTCCTCTCCTTTCCTCAGTCTTTCCTGGCCTCTCTCCACATAAGAGCACTCTGTCCCATGTGACATTTTTTCAAGAAAGCACCTGACTTTGCTTGCATTGTCAAGTGCTTCCTTTAGGCTTCCCACTCTGACATAGGTGGGATTTATCATACCTCTCAATCTTTTTTCCTCCTCTTCAATCATTCCTGCTATCACTTCTTTGGCTATGTTTAGACATTTAGCGTAGTCCAGGTACTCTGCTATCTTCCATTCTTTTTCCAGTCTCTCCACTACATAGATACCATCTATTATCCAGTTGTATATATGTACCAAATTGTTGAACAAGTCACTTGCAACCACCATCTTCGTTTTTATTATTCCGTAGAATGGTTCGAACGACGAACGTGGTGGGTTATTATAGTGAAAGCGCGGACGTGAAGGAAAACATCCCCCTACTTTCTCATTTCTTATAATCAAACCCCAAACTATACTCTCTACATACGCTAAGAATCAATAAATAAACCCATAATCTACTATTCACACAAACTTCATCATTTACAAACAAAAACACACAAACACACAAACTCATACACTCTCGCTATAAATAAAGAGTTAGTGTTTATATTCACACTACCCTACCTACACACATTGGCAAATGGATAGTTATTTCTTTTCTAGAGTATTGGGTAGCCCTTAAAAGGGCTGTTTTTTAACTCCAGATGCACCTATCTAATGGTTGCACCTTCCAGGCCTGGCGCCGCACACGCATCTTTGACTCCAGTCTCTTTTTACTTTTTGTCTTGAGAGTGCAGAGGCGGGATGATTCGCTTCAGCACCCCAATCCTCTGTCTCGGGAATATTGTATGACATCCTCTCTTCTAGTTTTTTTTTTTCCTCTTCCCTCTGTCTTCTCTCCTCTTCGTTCTTTGTTCTTGCTTCTTCTACGATAGCCTCCGCTGATAGTTCATTTACTATGCGCCTGGCATATTCCAGGTGCATCTGGAGTTCTAACAGTTTCACTATTCTGCTATTCATTCTTCTGGCTGTGTTGATCAATCAACAAGGGTAGCTGGACTGCCGAACGAGTTTCAATTTATACTGAAAGCGCGGACGTGAAGGAAAACATCCCCCTAATAACATAAAATTCATCTTACCTAGATCATGACCAAAAAAAACAACAATGCGCGGACCTAAAAGAAACACTCACTCACTTTTTTATGCTACCCATCACTATTTTAAATTTTTTTTATAAATCACTTCAATAGACTATCCACATACGCAAAGCAATTCAATCTAACTCCAAATATACACCTCAAACACTAAGAAAAGATATCATTTTAATCTACTATCCACACCAACTTACTTGAGCTCTTACAAACACAAACACACCAACACATACCCTCACATTTTTAAAAAGAGTTAGTGTTTATTTTCACACTACTCTACCTACACACACATTGGCAAATCGATCGTTACTTCTTTTCTAGAGTATTGGGGTAGCCCTGAAAAGGGCTGTTTTTTTGTTTGCTATGGCATTCTTTTTTAGTTTCTAAGAATGCGATGTCCTCTGAGGATAGACTTTCTGGCGATAGGTCTGCTTCTTCGGAAAGAGAAGAAGAACTCTTTGGTGTCGATACGGCAATCGACAAAGCCTCTGTCAGGTTCAGGTTGCTGTTGCTGTTGTTGTTGTTGTTGTTGCTGTTTTTGAAGTCTGTACTTCTCTGTCCATTCTTCTTTCTCCCTGTTCACTTCTTCTCTGAAGAGCTCTTCTATCAGGTCTTCAGTGATTTTTAACATTCTCACATTCTCTATTTCTTCTGGCTTCGGTATCAGACTGTGTCTGACCCTATGCAAATTCACGTAGGCTTCGTTGAGCTTAGCTAGTTTGGAGCACATCTTCGTAGGAGGATGAGTCGACAATGGATGGTTAGACTGGAAACAAACCGGTTCTTAAAGTGAAAGCGCGGACGTGAAGGAAAACATCCCCCACACGGTTTTCGATTCGCAACGTTCAGTGATTGTCATGAGAGGGATAGTAAGAAATGAAAGAGCATCAATTCAACATTCTTATAGCTAAACAAAAGACAAAAGCATTTTTTCAAAACACAACATTTTTTATTCAAAAATCACTTAACACTAAACAACAACTCTAACATTTTTAACAATAATCCAACACTATAACATCAAACCATTTTTTTCAAATCACCAACATTTTTTCTCAATGGACAATCTACTTTAAACAGGGCTGACAACGTTGTGAATGAAATTGTGATTTCCACTGTTGGAAATCATTAGGCCATTGATGGACACTACGTTTCCTAGCTTGAGACAAAAGATAAGCATAATGGTCACAAAACCATCGATCTACTTTCACATCGTTTCTAGCAGAAGAACGAGGATCAAAATGAGTCACTAAATGTTCTAAGGAATAGCCCAGGCTGCGATGATGCAGAAAATACACACAGTACTGTCCACACACCAAGGAATCTGTGCCTTGTAATTTCACGTTATTGAATCGGGTGGTTTGAGCATTTCTTCTCATAAAGTCAATGATATCGTCTTCCAAAGGGGGCAATCCGTACGAATCGAAATATTCCACACATCCTTCTTGAGGAAAGTAGACGGCTACCCAGTGGGTTCCTGGGAGATGACTGTCGTCCGTGTTGATCACGTAAGCTTGATGGTCTTTAGGTTTGCGATGAGGGAGTTCATCTTTAGCACAGACGACAGGATTCCAAGAAGCCGTATACGAACTATGGTTCAAAAGGTAATAAAGTTCCCAGGTACCCATTGATTTGTGTTTTTTTCTTCTTCACAGGTAATAATAAGTCGTCAATTCGATCCTGACTTTTTGCTTGAAAATGTCTGACGAATAAACGGTTATTCGTTCTGTTTCCTCACTCTGATTCAGGAGAGCTTCGATACGATGGATCTCTTGAGTGGTTAATGGTGGACAAGAATGTTCACGCAAGTCTTTATACCACTGGTGCAACACGTCTTTGTTCGAGATGAGACTCCAAGCTTCGTCCAGATACTCGTCCAATTTTTCTTCTTGACTCAACATCAGGCATTTATCGTGTTGAATTTGACTGGGATGATCGTTTTGACATCCATAACAATTTTTCTTGATCAATTCCGTCATTTTGTCGACCAAGTGTTTGGCAAAACAGGAGACTAAATGGGCTTCTTGTTCTGGCCATCTTGACTTCATCATGATCACTTCTTCTTCCACAGTCTCCTCACATTTCATGTCCAAAGTTTCTCCACTTTGTAAAGAGGGATAGCAGTCTTCCATGGCTTCTAATAATCTAGAATGACTTCTCTCAAACTGTTGATTTCTATGGTATTATCGAATTCTGCATACAGGATGACGTTCACCGTTTCATCAGGGATTCGGTTTGCAAATTGAATTTCCACACGAATCTGGCCAGATTTTATAGGGTGGAAATGTCCCTCGTCGCTGCCTTGGTCTGGAGTGAAATCGAAAGCCCACAAAGTGTAGCCTCCAGCATAATCCTCGTACGTAATGCCGTGACTGGTGTTGGTTCCTAACTGACCCGTGGCTTCGTACAGGGACAAGTACGATCTCAAGTAATTCTTCTTGGCAAAGTCAGGTTCAAAAGGTCGGGTACACAAGGTCTTGCCGTCGCGACTGACTTCGATCTTGGACACGCCAAAGTGTCGAAAGTAGAAAGGATTTTTACCCAAATCTCCGTTGAAGGCTGTATTCTCGACGATACCAACGATCAAACGTTTCGGTAGCTGTTCTTGGAACAGATGATCTTCGATCATGGATCGCTGTCCCTTGGGAATGGTGAACGTTTTCACTTCCACGCGTCGTATGGGATACTTGGCGGTCGTTCTGCTCAATGTTTGACTGATGTCGTTACCCACTTTAGGTAACACTTCCACGCGTCGTACGTAGAGCCTGGCTTCCTCGATGACAGTTTTGCAAGCAGTACTGCCTATCAAATGGAAAGTGGCACTGCTCCGATTCAGTCTCAGGCGGACATTCACCCCGTTCAGCAAATACTTCTCTTGCAACCACATGTCCAAATGCAAACGATCCATCAGTTCTAAACTATCTCCACTTTTGATTCTGTTTCTTCGTTCTATAAATCCGTCATTGTTTGGTGTTTTTTTTTACATCAATTTCTAATTCTTCAAACTGGCCTGCTTCGTCAGCTTCCCATAGCACACAGGCATTGAGATGAGTGTTCTTGGCGTCTATTCCGTACGTCAAGAGATTTTCCAGGTACGCTCGATAAGGGTAAGTATCCATGCTGCTGCTGACCAGTTTGTTGTTCAAGAACAAGTCCACTCCGCTAAACAAGGAATGCATGAAATTGTTGACGGGAGCTATTACCTCATCGCCATCTAGGGGTGAATTGTCCTCATCGACAACTTTAACTTTCAAGTACAAGTAACTGCTATTCAGATCGATGTAATCTTCGGGCTGTCCTTTGATTTCAAACTCGATGGGAGCTGAGGCTGTCAATGAGGAGACGGGGTGAAATTCCACCCATTGGGATTCTTGCATCGTCATCATCGTGGGGGGCATGGCAAACAGATCCAGTTCCGTCTTGGAACAAGCGCAAGACTCTCGGTGCATCATTTTTTGGCTCTTTTCTCAATAATCGAAAACGTCTAAGTCTCGAACGGTTCTTCTTTTCTTGGTCTTTCTCGCTTGAAGTCTGGTGAAAGGGTGTTTTCTTCGTCGTCGTCTTTTTCTGCCTTGTCCTTGCTGAATGCCTGATTCGGTAGCTTGCAGGGCATTTATAGGTGTGTCTCGTCGGCCTAAAATGTCTTTGCCCGTTTGCAGCAAGACATTTTTGCCTGCCCTCATGAAGGCTTCTTTAGGGTTTTGTTTGTCGATGATGACATTTTGGAGAAATTCTTTGCCTTGCGTCAGTGCCGCATCTTTCAAGGCGTGCAATCCGCGTGTCACCATCGGTTTCAACACCGGGACCACCGAACGAAAGGCCGATTTTAACATGTCTCCTAAACCGTGTCCTCGCTGTCGAGCAACCCCTTGGTACACTGGATACATGACTTACTTACGAGTCGTGAGAGAACCGTTTTCGAAAATGGAGTTTCACCGTGACTTTTCCTTTGGTGAATGGAATATTTTGTCCCAAATCTCCTTTTATAGCAATGTTGACCGTGTCCAAATACGACTTGCTGACAGGCAAATAATGAGGATGGACAAATTCGCGGTGGACGTGGTAAGTGTTTCCACCTTCCTGGTCACTGGCCGTGGTATTATCCACTTTGAAAGGAATGACACGCAGTAACGGTACAGAGGTGTGTCCCACCACGTTATACTCCACCACATCGGAGTACACGAACATTAAATTCAGTCCTTGATTCAGTTCTACAGGGAATCGAAAATACTTGTAAAATTCCGTATTGCTGTTGATCTTCGGATTAAAATTTGGAGCCATGTTTGTGTCTCCACCTAAAATATCAAACAAGTCACGATTGAAACTGATGGACATCGTTTGGGTATCCTGAAATTTCATCAGTAAGCGACGAGCCACTTTATGGTACTCCAGGGTGACACTTTTTTTTGCTCTGTTCAGGGCTTTGGCAAAGGCGAACTCGAACCTGTCCACAATAGTGTCCACCAAATGTTGGCCGCTAAAATAAAACCCTGGTGGAATTTTCACGGTGTAGATTTTGAAGGCTGGATTGCTGGTGGATGTTGTTGTGATCCCTGAAAACCCGATGTCAGTCATGGCTTCTTGTAATTGTTGGTTCAGGATTTCGACCTCAAAAAAGTTTTGAGTTTCAGTGATGTTTTTGATTTGTGTAGGGTGAATCATTTCTACTAAAGCCACTTCCCAATGGGCTTCGTGATCTAAGGGGATGGCTTGAGGTAATTTGGCCGTGTAACAGCACAATGTGTTATTGGGAAACACCTCCATGGAACTGTCACTGGGTAACGTCAAGTAAAATTGGTTTTGGTGACTCATAATTCCAGAGTTCTGTGGCTGTCCGATGGGATATTACTGGACGTCAGAGGTGTGTCTCCGCCCAAAATGGGGTTCTGGTTGTGGTTGTTGTTGGAGTGGTGACTGGCACTGGCACTGGACACAACGTTCCCGTTCGAGGAGAATTTCAGGGAGGGATTGGGAAGCAGGTAACCGATGCAACCGCTCAATAAAATGGTCCACAATTGTTTGTCTCCTTGTTGCAAACTCAAATTGGCGATGGCTGCCCCGATGACACAATACACCACGAAGATTTGGCAGAAAAAGACGATTTGCGTTTTAGGCACACGTTCTCCACACCACACCCACAAGGGTTGTTTTTGTAAATCTTGCACAGAAGAACTAGGTGAAGGAGGATTGGTCGACGTAGCTGCGTCTGATGTGTGAAAGGGCATGATGGTCACTTCTTTTTATAGTCGATGACTTGCGAAGCGTCGATCCAAGAATCCTTTCCAACGTACTTTGACTTCTTTGACACGTCGTTTGCCCACTTTACGGGTTCTGCGTTCGAGAATGCTTTCGATGTCGTACACGTCGTCTTCTTTTTTGGTGACACGTTGTAACTCGGGCAAATAAAACGTTCCTTTGAGTACTTCTGCGTTCATGTCTTCCAATTTATAGACGGCAGGATGACGGCCATGCACTCGTCCAGTGACGCGAAACAATTCGGTCGTCCAGTTAGGTAAGTAACCTTTGTCGAAAGTGCGTTTGGTTTTGCCAATGCGCACCCAATCTCCTACGGCCAACTCTCCACTTTTCTTGGGGACAGCCCTCGTCGGGGACGTACCGAACAGACGCTCAAACACCAACACTTCATTGTCGGGAGTCACGTCTTGCGGGGCACGTCCGATGCTTCGATGGTAAGATTGGTTGTACGCTTGCACCAGGTGCGGTAAGATGTCGATGTACTTCAGAGTGTGGTGATGCGTAAAATATTTCCACATGCGTTCTTTCAAAGTGCGTTGAAAACGCTCCACGATGCTGGCTTTGGTTTCGGGATTCTCGGTGGTAAAAAAATGAATGTCACGTTTCTTTAATTCTTTTTGGAAAGCTTGGTTCAGAAATTCGGTGCCTTTGTCCGTTTGCCATCGAAGAGGGTGACGGCCACTTTGTTTCAACACTCGTTGCAGGGCTCGCACTAACTCGCTGCTGGATTTGGAAGTCAAGGGCACGACCCAGGCAAATTTGGAAAAGACGTCGATGACACAAAACAGATATTTGTAGCCACGATTGTAGCTGGCCAAATGAGAGACATCGGCTAAATCGGCTTGCCATTGATGATCGATGCCTTCCACTCGGGTGCGACTTCTGGCAAACTTGCGTCGAATGGGTTTGTGCAAAGTGTAGGTAGCTTGTTCTTGTAACCATCGTTGCACTTGAGGTAAACGGAGACTTTTCAGTCGCGTTTTGGCAGCACGATACAATTTTTGAACTCCTGCGTAACCTGCAGGATGCGAGGGATCGTAGTAAATGCTAGCTAAGACTTTTTCCATTTTTTTTGTGTTGATTGGTGTCTTAATAAGGCACCCACTCTTGGAAGAGGCTACTCTTTTTCTCTTGGGGTATTTTCTTGGATTGCAAGGCTTTGCGTGTGCGACCGGCAATAGGTGTTGAAGAGGAGGATGTCTGAGCAGGGGATATCGGTTCTTGTTTCACTTCTGTCTTCACTTTCTTTTTCTCTTGTGAGGAAGAAGGGGTGGCCATCATCTTTTTAATCCATCCAATTCTGGAGGTAGGTGGTGTTGTTAACTTGCGTACTTTTTCTGGTGGAGTTTGAAACCCTTCTTCTTCTTCTTTTCCTTTTTCTGTCTTGGTCACGGGTAGTGGTGGAACTGGTACTGGTACTGGTGATGGTGCTGGACTTTTCATCAAGGTCTTAAAATCTTTCAAAGTGGGTAGAGCTGTTTCGTCTAAAGCTTTCTGGTGAAAGAGTTGCAGTCGTTGCAAGAGTTGACCGTACTTTTGCGAGTTTTCTGTTTCGGATAAATCTTGGCGATCCATCAAGGATTGCAATTCGTGTTGTAACTGGGACATCTCGCTCAAATTGGGATTGGGAGGTAAATGAGGGGTGCGTTGTTCTTGCCACCGATGGTATTCCATCCATCGTTTGTAAGGCACTAAAGCTAGTTTTCGTCCTTCCATGGGGTTGTCAGGGGTCAATTCTGAGATCTTGGAACTTCCGAGGCCTTTTTATCTTGCTCCCACCAGTCCTCCCAACATGGTTCCCAAGACTCCTTTCAGTATGGGGCCTAACAAGAGAGGTAAAATGCCTCCACGTTGGACCAACATCTTCTTTTTTTGACGAATGGGAATTTTCTTTCGAACCATTTGGCGAAGAACGTGACGATGTTTGCCTAAGCATTGTTTCTGGTGTTTGGACAAAGGGATCGTGCCTTTCAAAACGTTCAAACAACATTCGCACACGGTATCGATGACCTCTTTGGAGGCCGTTTGAATGAGTTTTTTTCGTAGGGGTGAAGAAGCTTTGGACAGGACAGATAACATGTCCCCATGTTTAGCTAAACGTGGTGGCAGTCCTTTCCTTTTCTTTCCTTGGGGTTTTCTGGAGGGTGACATTTTTTGCTTGTGGTTCCGGGACATTCACCGAACAGACACTAACGTCGATGACTTAACGCACACCCTTTTATCTTTTTTTTGGGACTATCGCTTTGTCATAAAGGTGACAATGTTTTTCCCAAAATCACCAAGGAATCCTCCCCTTTGTTGACGCCTCTTTTTCTTGGAACGACTGTGTCTTTTCTTAGGGTAATGTCGATGCTTGGCTAAGCGCTTTGTCGGAGGACGCGTCTGCCTTTGTCTCTTTCTTTTCTGGCTTCTTGGAGGTGACATCTTTTTTACAAGTTCACTGATACCCCGACTTGGTCACAGGCTCTTTTTATACTGGAACGCGTCGCCACTGATTGTCTTTACGTTTTATCAGTTTGAGGACAGGCATGACACGTCGTGCAGGGGTACGCAACGGACTAAATCGAGCCAGTTCTTGCTTGGACAAATCCAGTAAACTTTGTAACATGCCCGATCTTTCTTGGACTTTGATTTTGGGAGAAGGTACTTTGTGAGCAGCAGCCACTGCCACTAAATTGGAGGGTCCTGCCACTGGGGAAGTTCTTTTGGGGGTCATCAACGGAGATGTTCTTGGTGTGATCAACGTCTCCAAGTACTCTTCAGTTCTGGGTGTCATCAACGGAGAAGTGGATGAACGTGAGGATGCCGGAGACGCAGTCACTGCCGTGGCAGGTCGTGGTTTGCGAGTGTAAGGTTGCGTCCTGGCCGAAGTGCCTCTCTTGCGACTAGTTTTCTTCTGTGGACTTTTCTTTTTCTGGGGACTTTTTCTCTGTTTCTTTTTCTGGGGGCTTCTTTTTTTTTTCCGGGGTGGTGGTGTCTGGTAAGAGGAGGGTCCTGCCACTGGAGAAGTTATTCTTCTTGGGGACCTGGTCTTTTTCTTTTTCTTCTTGGGGCTTCGTTGGACTTTTGTCTTGGGGATAACTTTGGGGGCATTAGGATCCCATCTTAAGAGTGAGCGAATGATGACCCCTCCTAGAGTACCGCTCCCTCCAGGTTTCAAAATGATTTGTTTTTTGGTTTGAGTGTCAATGCGGGGATCGGCCAGTTGGACCAAAGCGACTTTGTTTCGATCGAAAAAGCGTTGGGTTTGATGAGGAATCTGAATGATTCCTTGGAGTAATTGACGTGCCGTCACCGTGAACCATCGTAAGACTTCTTTGAGACTAGCTTCTAAGACACGGGCTCGTGTTTGTGGATTTTTTTCTCGACTGATGCCATACAAGGCACGAATCAATTTGACGGGAAGATGCGACTGAAGGGACGTCATGTTCACACTGTGTGAGACAGACGAAAAAGGGTCTGAGGTTTTTATAGATTTTTTGATGGGGAGTGAAATGAAGTCGAGGACGGAGACGTGTACAGGACAGGCCCTCCGTCTTGGCACCAGTGGTGAAACAAGTGGGTACGAAATCGCAAATCCTCGGGGGTCGTAGGTTTCAAATCGACGAGTAAATAGGCGTGTGGCGTTTGAGTGGCATCGTCGTACGCGTGAGTCAGCCAAGGCGTTCCTAACTGTTTGGCTAAGACTTGCACTTGCGATTTATCTCGAGGGCTTTTAAACAAGACCACGTAATGCGCATTGAGACTGATGGTGCGATGGGCTTTACTTTGTTGAAACAAATTTTGGGTGATGTAAATGACACTGGCATTACGGTGATGCCCTTTGCGCGTGAACCACAATTTAATTTCTTCTTCGTCTTCTCCTAACATGTCGTCGAAAATGACCAAATGGGTTTGACGGGAGTCAGAGACGATGCCGTCGTCTTCTTTAGGAATGCCTTCCACAAACACGATGGAATCGCCTTGACTTTCTCGCAAGAGGCTGTACGCCGATTGCCACTCTTTGTAACACCACACGATCCGTTGAGGGGGCCGATCGATCAAATGATGTTTATGTTCGATCAAACGTTTGACGAATTCGGTTTTGCCTGAACCGCTAGGTCCAGCAATGAGCATGTTAAAGGGATGGCGAAGATACAAAGCCTCCCAACTGGCACGATCTAAGTGTTCGTCGATGACTTTGACAGTAGAGGAAGAGGGAGCAGAGACAGTAGAGGTAGCCATGGTGTGAGAAATGTCACTTGTGACACGAAAACGAACAAGACAAGAGTTTATATACTTTTTCAGAACACGTTTATTGAATGTTTTTTTATCAAACATGAATACGAAAGACAAAAATACGTAAAAGCCAAAGGCTTAAGTACAAGGATAAAAGGCACATGATAACGATGAACGTGGAATAAACACAAGTGTCTGTACAACATGTTTTGGGTAATGTTCTAACCAGTTCAACAGGGGGTAAGGTCACACAAGTGTCCTCCCGAAAGGGTCTTTCAGGTCTGTCCACGACAGTCCTGTCCTGGGTGACGGGTTCTTCTGGCACCGTCACTAACACGGGTTGAAAAGTAACTTTTTTCCTTGAACAACTCTCGTGCATACTGGGCCACTTCTTGGGTCCAAGCCTCAAAATCCCATTCTTTCCAGGCACGGACATCTGTCCAATGGGGATGTAAGTCACAAGCTACACACACATCGTCATACACGTCTTGGGTAGCTAAAAGTTGACGAATCTTTTTTTCTCGTAGAGGTCGAGAAGTATCCAGATGAAAACGCAAGGCTTTGAGCAAAAGGAGTTTTTCGTGACCATTTAAGGCCATGGAGGTGGTAAGTACTGATCGTAAAGAGTCCACAAAGAATCGGCTGGTAAACGAAATCCCAAAAAACAAGTCACTAAGACACACACCACTTGTCGTCCCAAATTGAATGGATACAGTTCTTGTAATAATCGATGGTAATGATCCACGGTTTGAATATGGTCATTGAGTTCCTTCCACGGAATCTGTTGGATGACATGTGACATAAGTCGTGGCATGGCAGCCTGTTTTTATAGTCTCTTTGTTTCGGAAACAATACACGTACTTTCTAGCCAGAGATCTTCGTTCTCCAGTAGGGAATCTAAATCTTGCATACTGTAACCGAAACTTCAGAGTTCGTTTAGAAGTTTCCTCTTCCTCTAAGTAGATTCCACGTAAAATATGTTGATAATCCTTTAACTTGTCTTCCTCAATGTATTGCTGTAGGTGAATCTCGAAGTAACCAAAATAATGAACATTTCGATCATTCACTAACTCAAAGTGTTGAACAAGGTCTGACCACTGAAACAATTTCTGACGAATCAGTTCTCTTATACCATTCAGGTACCAGTGGTTAAAGATCTGGTGACGTAACGGATGCAATTGTTCTTTACGTTTGACTTGTATTTTCACCAGCTCTCGGTAAATGCGTTCTCTCAACTCCACAGGCAAAGCACGAATGTTCTCTAGCAAAGTATCCATGAATAGGTCATACTAAATCCTCTTTGGTCTGACACAAGAAATGTACTCTTTGCACAAACATGGTTTCACTTCAGTGTCAAATTTAAATCGTTGAGTCACTAATCTACACATTACAATTCGTTCAGAAGTTTCCTCTTTCACCAAGTTGACATTGTGTGAAAGATGTTGGTAATTCGTTAACTCTTCCTCTGGAATTCGATGCAGTACGTTTACAATGATGTAGGTAGAATCGTCCATACCAAACCAATCCTTTTTAAAACTAGAGGATCGTTGATCAATGTCTGTCCGATGGAACACTTTCAATTGAATCAATCCTTGTATAGCCTTCAGGTACCAGTGGTTCAAACACCGGTGACGTAACGGATGCAATTGTTCTTTACGTTTCACTTGTATTTTAACCAGCTCTCGGTAAATGCGTTCTCTCAACTCCACAGGCAAAGCACGAATGTTCTCTTGTAAAGTATCCATGAACAGATTATTATGGTAAGAAGTTACTTCAATGTCTCGGTCCCACTAAAGGTAAGTAATGACAATTCGGTGACCATCGAGCATGTTCTACGTAGGCCGAATCTTGCGGTTCCCAGTGGTGAAGTGACACACTGCAACTGAAGCACTTGACTTTATCTCCTTCGCCCAAGTAGAAAAATCCGGCTCTGGCTAATTCTTCGGGGGTCGGTCCTCCCAGATACTTAGGCCATTTTCCTTTGAACGATTGAAGACGATTTTCAAAGTCGCAGTATTCCGACAAACGCACAGGAAACGAATATTCGTTTTTCACAGGTTCGTTTCGATGAGGGTTGAGTGAAATGGGCAGGAGTTTGCTCAGGGCTGGATGACATCCGTAGGGAGGTAAACGTGAAGGTCGACATTCCCCTTTAAAACGAAACCCAGTAAAATGTCCAAGAGGACGAGCAGCATCGCTTTCGCATCCCACAGGTTTGACACGCACAGCATCACTTTCCATGATAGGGGTAGGGGCACTAAAGTTCCCATGATGCTTTACGGCATCGCTCAGGTCACAAGGTACAGCATCGTATCCATCGCAAGGCTCACAATCGCACTCGTCTGCAAACTCCGTTACGCAATTACAATGGTAACCACATGGACAATCGCAGTTTCCTTCCGGACATTTTCCGTCGCAATGCCTGGGTCTTATCCATCCAATATTAGTCACACTAGAGGAAGATACAACTTTTTTACAATCCCCAAACTGGAACGATGTCTCTTTCAAAGTATTCATCTTGTTTGCTCGGTCTTGGTAGTCACAATGAACTATCGATCTTGTCTAGGGTTCCTTTTTATATACAGACCAATACCGACGTGACCGTACGGTAACGTAAAGTGATTGGGAAGTCGCACTCGCTTCTGGTACACAATTTGATAGACTTTTTCCAAGGGTCGACTGACGATGTGGTGAGTGGGTAAACGTAAAATCTTGTTCGGTTGATAGGTGGTCACTTTAAAGTTTCCATCCTCTTCCGATTGCAAGGCTTCTTTCAATACCCCAAAGTTGACCACTCGACTGGTACGATGATTCAGAGTCAGTCCTTTCACTTTGCACGTCGTGTGCACTTCTCCTTGTTTGTCCCGGTATTCGTAGCCGTAATTTTTGGGACCGCCACTGACGAAACTTAGAATCTTGTCGTCGGGATGCTCGTCTGTCCAGGCTCCTAAACGGTCTCCTTCGATGTCAGGGTGATGTTGAATCGGGTGATGGATGTAAATGCAACTGTCCGTGTCAAAGTACAGGACGCGTTCTTCTAACAGTTCTAAAGCTTCGTACAATTTTAAGCGAGCATGGGCTGTCACGTAAGCCGCAATGATGACATTTCCAAAGGGGTCGTCTTGTACAAAGTCCAGATCTTCTTCGTAATTGACTAAGATCAAATCCTCGCGAACGACGTCCACGTGTTTCATGAATTTGGTTTTGTCGTGAATCATCTGAAAGTAGCGGGAAGGTTCTGTCAAATATTCCGTCTTGGGTAAACACGGGCGTTGTGCCATTTTACCCCACAAGCAATTTAACATCACTTTGGCAAACGATCGCCTGCCTTCGTTTTTCTCGATGTGGTCTAAAGTGATGCCTTCTTGTTCGTAGTATTTCTCTTTGAATTGTATTTGGTCTTCGGGAGTGTGACACCAGGAAGGATAGCCGCTGGCTTCTTGCTTCAGTTTCAAAAAGGCATCCACGTAGTCTGCGAAAATGCCTTTCTGAGTGGGGTCACCCTTGTGGTATTGTTGTGTCTTGGGAAAGTGGCAAATTTCGTACACTTCTAACAGTTGGTATCCCATGTCCATAGCTTTGAACAATTCTACGCTGACCCAGGTTCCCGTCAAGGCCCGTTCTTCTTGGCTGTGATGACAAGGCTGGTCTTGGTTGCACGTTTCGGCACAAGTACGGCACAAAGGAAACATCAGTTTGCCTTGACAATGGTGAGGTAAGACGGGATGGTATAGGTTCGTGGGAGGCAAAACTTTACACTTGATCAAGCCTTGGTATTGTCGAATGTTTTTCAGGTCGATGTGTTCCGTGAACAATTGCGGGTGCCCTACAGGAAAGCGACAATATTTGCACACGTAGGGATACAGCGAACACACGTCCAAGTATTTGATTTCTTCTCCTTTCTCTTCGTCGGTTTGGTACAGCAAACAGGTGGCATTGGTCCTTCCTCCGTACAAACTATCCCTCGGGTTCAGCGGATCCATGAACTGGTAACTTTCCACGAGGCGTTTAAACTCAGGATCGGTTTTCATACGGTGATCGTACTCGTGTTCCCACATTTCCACCACTTGGTATCCTTGCTTTTCTAACTTTAGGCGTCGCTGACAAGTGTCCTGGTACAAGTCTTCCATGGTTCGTTGTAAAAACTGATTTTTAGTGCCACGGTCAGGGTAACAGACGGGACATCCGTGAAATAAGCAACCGTTAAACTCGTACACGATCTTGGGGTTTTCTAAGTCCCAGCCATCGACCGAATACGTTCCGATGGTCTTTTCGCCCCCTCCGTTGCGGGCATGCTGAATCCACTTGTCTTCCTTATCGCACAAGTAATGTAACCAACATAGGGCTTTGACCGAGTATTGACGCTTGACATAGTGGGTCGTTTGAGGACTGATGACAGCCACGGTGTTTTCAGGCATGAATCGTTGTCGATACACTAAGGAACACGCTTTGGCAATGGTGCAAGCTTCTTTCAAAGGATCGACCCCTCCGTGTTCCATGAACAGTTCTCGAAATTTTCCACAGCAACGCCGTAAAATGTCCACGTCGGAACGACAATACTTTTACATTTCTTCCTGAAAGTCGAAAGGGTCCGAGGCGTGAGCCTGGTACCAAGCGTAGAAAGCTTCTCGTTGTTCGGTACGCATGTTGTCGGGGTCGTAATAGTGAGCCTCAGGCAAATGGGGTAGAACGGCATGTTGATTGGCTTCCGTATTGAAAAAGTGTGGAAAGTACCCTTTAGCCATTTCTGTCATTCCAAACGTTTTAGGCATTCGACTCAAAGGCATGGCCAAATAGCTCATCGAATCTTTAAACTGTACTTGTCCCACTTGCATGAAAATGATTTTGGCTCCGTTCAAAGTCACTTTAGGACGTTCGGTGCCATGTTCCGTATAGTATCTGAGAAGAAACTGTCCATCGTATCCGGAGAAATTGTGAGCCATCACCGTGGCATGACGATGACAATCTCCGTAACGTTCGATGTCCTCTTGGCTCCACGTCTTGTCGATGGGGTCTAAGACCCATTTGGCAAAATCGTCTAGCGTCTTTGGTCCTCGAAAGATTTTTTCACGCCCTCCAGGAATCTTGCTGCAGTGAGGGCAATAACTGAAGATAGGTTCTTGAATACACTTCTCGCACGCTCGATGAGCCACGCAGAAATTAGGAATGTGAATGCCGGTCTCTTGCATGCATTCGAAATCGAAAAAGATGAAATTGCCTTTCTTCTTGTGACCGTCCTCTTTCTCTGGTGGGGGTTGGTATTTTTGCACGTAACATTGGTGTTCCAAGTCCACGATGTGGTGAGAAATGTGACATTTCTTTTTTCCTGAACATACGTGTGCCTTGGTACTATTGGTACGTATGCCTTGTCCACACGTGGGGCACAATCTCAGGAGTTGACAAGCACATTTCTGCTGTGAACCTTGCGTTTTCAGATGTTGTTGGTAACAGGTAGGGCTGACAAACGTGCGCAGACAAGTTGAACAAGGCACTGGTTCTTCGCTCAGACAGGGTGAAGAGGCCAAACATCCTGAGCATTTCGATCCACAATGCTTGTGTTGCTCTCGATTATTATAACCATGGTCACATTTCTCACAGTAATAACCGTATCCCAGGAATCCGGTGATACTGGTAATGGTATCGAAATGGTCATCGTGATGATAAACGTGAATGTATTTTCCGTCCTTAAAATCTTGCCCTCGAAACAACAGAGACCCGCGCACTTCTTGAGGGTACACTTTCAAGGTGTAGCGTGGAGCTAGGGCATCTTGCAATTTTTGCATCTCAGGAATGCCACAGGGTGTGTCTTTGGACATGCCAGCTTGTCGTAACAGGAGTTCTGCTTCACTTCGTTGTTTGGCTCGGTCCGATTGTCGAATGTTCTCCCAGTCTCTTTTCCATTCTACCGTGTCGTTCTTGTTGGCATAGGTTCGTCCCACCACGATGGCACGGGCTAAACACATCTGGTCATGAGGATTGTGAATTTGGACAAGGCTACGCTTAATGCTGCGAAGGTCGTTCACCAATAACATCTTTTTGCGTCCGGTCCCTTGAGGAGGAGAGACGTGGGTCATGTCCAATGTGGCTTTTCCATCGGTGATGTCAAACTGGTCATTAGATTGTTCACGTGTTGAATCTTGTCCATGACTTTGGAAGCGGTCAATTCTGCAGGGGTGCTAAACTCGATCCAAACAGGGGATTTCAAACCGTCGTGTTGTATGGAAAGTCTCAAGCGATCGTCTTCTTTGGGTTGACATTGTCGCTTGAGTGCAGTGAGCAGAGAATCCCACACTCCGGTGATGAACCCTTCTGCTTTCTCTAACGGTACTTCAGCCTTGAAATCTTTAAACTTCACCGTGTATTTGTAAGCCGTGGTTCTAAATTTTCTAGAGGAGCGCTTTTCCGTCTCTCGAATGGAATAGTACTTTTCAGGGTTGACAAAGGGTGGTGGACTTGGTTTAGAGGGTTCGGATTCTGGTTCACTCATGTCGTCTTCAAAATCACTGGCATGAATTTGTGCCAATATTTCAGCCCTGGTACGAGGCGAGAGATCACGTTTCTGCATCTTACTTTCTTCTTCTTTCTTCTCGAATGAATGGGATCGTTTCATCTTGAAAGCAAAAAGTCAAATGACTCAAGTTCAAACACCATAAACTACTTTATAGTCATAGCAGACCAGCGTATATAAAAGGGTGTGTGTCTTGTCCTTTCACTATTCATTTCACTCTCAAGCCGAGCACAACGATGGAAGAGACTAACGAGATGGAACGTTTCGTCAGAGCTTTGCGAGGGGTCATTAGAAAATTCTCTTCAGACCAGCCTACGGACTACTCTCCTTCCTTTAGAGATAAAAGTCAAGATACTTGCTATATCTGTCAGAAGAAAGGGCATTGGTCTTCAGAGTGTCCAGACCGTCAAAAAACAGGAGCTAAAAAAGACAAAAGTAAAGATACCTGTTATTATTGTAAAGAAAAAGGACATTGGTCTCCAGATTGCCCAAAAAAGAAACAAGAGGAGTCAGAAGAAAAGAAGGATTCTTCAGAAGAAGAGAGGGATTCTTCAGAGGAAGAGAGGGATTCTTCTGAGGAAGAAAGAAGACAGGTGAAGAAAAAGAAACAGGAGAAAAAAAGAAGAAGGGAAGAAAGCGAGGAGGAAGAAGAGGAAAAGAGTGTGACGGTGAAGAAATTCAAAAAACAGAGAGACTAAACAAGGAGAAAAGAAGAAATCAATGAACTTTTTATTAAAGTGTTGTGTTGTGAATTGTGAATTGGATTGTAAAAAATGGAGAAAAGAATAAATGAATGATATAAGGTAAGAGTCTTTGAGTTTTGATTTTAAAATAAGAAGCTACACTCACGCACTCATACACAGACACGTACTATAAGGGTAAAACTGGGTGGGGTTTATTTTTGAGTTATTGGCAAATTGAAATTGTATTTCTTTTCGAGAAATGTGGGTGGCCCTGAAAAGGGCCTTTTTTCTTTATGGTGCAGGGGTGAGTTTAAGCAATCAATTTTAACTGCCTTAAGCCTTTGCCACGGCCAAGGCCTACTTCTGGACTGCGTAATGATGATAATGATTGGGTTGAAATCACTAAGGGTGGTACGGTAGGCTTAGTCACAGGGTTGACGTGTTTAGCTCGGGAAGGTCGTATTCTCTTCGGTCGTGATAAAGAAGTCTGATACATTTGTTTCAGACTTCTTAACTCCGCTAAAATGTCCAACAGTACCGTGACCGTTTGATTTTCACCCTCTTGTTTCTTTGCTGCTACTTCTTCTTGCTGTTGTTTTTTTCTTACCTCTTCTTCTTGTTGCTGTTGCTGTAAGAGAAAAGCCTGTTCCGCTTCCTTTTGTCGTTGTATAAATTTCTCCAATTCTTCTTTCTGTCTCTGTCTAAAATTCTCCACTTGCGGTAATGAAGAAGGTAACGAAGGTTCCGGAACAAATTCTTGCGAGGAGAGAAAATCGACAAAATCCCAATTCACCTCTTCTGAAAGTAAGTCCGGGTTCCCTTGGGCGGTCTCCCCTGCTGGTGCACCCCATTGGATCGTTTTCTGAGTTTCCGTCATGTTGAATCACTGTCGCATAGATTGACTGCACACAAGCGCTAACGAATCTATATAGACTACGTGACGTCACAGACTGCTCTCTTCGGATTGGATGCGGGCTGACTGAATTCTGTAACGCGTGTTCGGATTGGTGAATGAACTCAATCCGTTTCAATCCTTTCTGTCCCTATAAATAAGCGCAGTTCACTGCATTGATTCACCTATTGTAGGAGCCTCAACATGTGGACCGACGTTGAATCTTCAACCCTTGTGTCAACAATGATGTTCAGGACGGACATGCTCATGTATGTCCGATCCAAGTGGACCGTTGTCCACAGGACCAGCAGCAGCCTGTGGATAAGAAGAGTCTATATAGAGAGACAAGGTTGCCTCAAGAGGACTCTGATGTATGGCCCTGCTGTAAGACGAAGTTTGAGGACAAGAAGATGTCGCAAATGCCCTTTATGTTAAGGGCATATTAACATAAACCAAAGGCCCTTTTCAGGGCCAGCCATATTTCTCGAAAAGAGATAGTCTTTGAATTGCCTACCCCTTTTTTTTATTTTATTTTTTATTTTTTAAAAAAAAAAATAGAGACCCTCCCTGTTTCAATTTTACATAGACCCTATACAGTCCCAAGGGTTTTTTGACCATGTTAAATTTACATAGACCCTATATTGTCCCAGGGTTTTTGGCCATGTTAATTCCCATAGACCCTATATGTTCCCACGATTTTTCTCCATGTTAAATTTACATAGACCCTATATGTTCCCAAGGGTATTTGTACTGATCAGTCCCATTGACCCTATAAGATCCCCATTAACTACTGATGATGACCCAATCTGTCTGTCTATTGATGCGTGTATTTACTTAAGAAGAAATATGACCTCTAAAACACAAAGAGATACGGCAAGCATGATTAGATTAAACACAACGATGTTTTCCTTCACGCCCGTGTAATTTAGAGTTTCAATCGTCTTTGAAGACAAACTTGGTCTCCTTTTGTAGGGCTTGAAATAATAAAAAAAAACTGAAAAATCTTAAGCACTTTGTTATAGATAATTTCATCAACAGACTAAACAACATAAATACCGTTACAACAATAGAAAGCCTTAAATCTTCTATCAAAAAGAAATGCATCAAAAAAATTAAAGATTAATGATAACTAACCAATGAAACCGAATTTAACAAAGGCAATGACATGTGAAGAAATGCCTCTCACTTTGGAAAGGTAGGCGAATGTACTCTGTCATGCACCATCAACTCGAAAAAAATTATAAACAGAGAGAAAACTGAATTCAAAATTCAGTTGTTTTTTTCTTCAAAATTGTTTCGTTTCTTTTTTCTTTTTTTTTGGAACAAATCTAAGCACTAATATAGAGTGGAAAAGGGAAAATGCACATACAAGCTTTGATATTTCTGAAAAAATGAGGGGATATTCCTAACGTTCATAACCACCTATATAAGTAGTGAATGGGGACACTTTACGTACAATGGGAATTAGCATTAAAAACACCCTTGGGACACTTTACGTACAATGGAAATTTAACATGGAGAAAAATCGTGGGACACTTTACGTACAAGGGGAATTAACATGGGAATAAATCGTGGGATACTATACGTACAAGGGGAATTTAACATGGGAATAAATCGTGGGATACTATACGTACAAGGGGAATTTAACATGGGATTTTTTTTTTAAAAAAGTTTTTTTAAATTTAAATTTAAATTTAAATTTAAAAAAGGGGTAGGCAATTCAAAGACTATCTCTTTTCGAGAAATATGGCTGGCCCTGAAAAGGGCCTTTGGGTTTTCTTCTTCTAATTTCTTCTTTTCCTCCACCAACTTCTTATTTTATCTCCAACACTCTTTCTCTTCTTTTTTTTCTCCTTCTCTTCCTTCTTCTCTTCCTCCTCTTCTTTCTTCCTCTTCTCATTTTCCTCTTCTTTTTCAATTTTTTCGTTCCATTTTCTTATTCTTATCTTTTCCTCTTCATCCTCCTTCTCCTCCTTGATCTCTTTCATGACACCACTAATCTTGTCCTTTGCTTTCCTTAAATTGTTAATTTCCATCTTTACACGATGGGGACTATAGGAATAATGGTCTTCAACGAGTCTTATTAGCATCTGTTCCATTATTCCTAAGTTGTCTAAAACGTCTTGCAAGGTTTGTAATTTGTCCATTTGGTTTGACGCCATCTTCTTTTTATTCTTTGCAGAATGGTTTGAACGACGAATACTGTGGGTTCTTATACGAAAAGCGCGTACGTGAAGGAAAACATCCCCCTAAAACATAAAATGGATCTTACCTAGATGATGACCAAACATCGCGCGTACGTGAAGGAAAACATCCCCCTACTTTCTCATTTCATATAATATAACCCTAACTATACTCTCCACATTTGCTAAGAAACCCATAATCTACTATTCACACAAACATACCTGAGCTCTTACAAACACACAAACACATACACTTCCACTGTTAATAAAGAGTTAGTGTTTATTTTCACACTACTCTACCTGCACACATTGGCAAATTAATAGTTATTTCTTTTCTAGAGTATTGGGTAGCCCTGAAAAGGGCTGTTTTTTTTGAACTCCTGATGCACCTATCTAATGGTTGCACCTTCCTGGCCTGGCGCCGCACACGCATCTTCTTCCCCAGTCTTCTTTCACCTTTCTTCTGGGGAGCGCAGAGGAAGGATGATTCGCTTCAGCACCCCAATCCTCTGTTTCAGGAATATTAAACGACATCATCTCTTCTCTTTTCTTTTCCTCATCTTCCCTCTGTCTTCTCTCCTCTTCTTCCTTCTTTATTCTTGCTTCTTCTACTATAGCCTCCGCTGATAGTTCGTTTACTATCCGCCTGGCATATTCCAGGTGCATCTGGAGTTCTAACAGTTTCACTATTCTGCTAGTCATTTTTCTGGCTGTGTTGATCAATCAACAAGGGTAGCTGGACTGCCGAACGAGTTTCAATTTATACTGAAAGCGCGGACGTGAAGGAAAACATCCCCCTAATAACATAAAATTCATCTTACCTAGATCATGACCTAGAGACAACAACAACGCGCGGACCTAAAAGAAACACTCGCTCACTTTTTTATGCTACCCATCACTTCAATAGACTATCCACATACGCAAAGCAATCCAATCTAACCCCAAATATACACCTCAAACAGCCCAAAGAGAAAAGAAACAAACATCATTTTAATCTACTATCCACACCAACTTACTTTATCACTTACAAACACAATCACACAAACACGTACCCTCACATTTTTTAATAAAGACTTAGTGTTTATTTTCACACTACTCTACCTTCACACATTGGCAAATCGATCGTTACTTCTTTTCTAGAGTATTGGGGTAGCCCTGAAAAGGGCTGTTTTTTTGTTTGCTATGGCATTCTTTTTTAGTTTCTAAGAATGCGATGTCCTCTGAGGATAGACTTTCTGGCGATAGGTCTGCTTCTTCGGAAAGAGAAGGAAACTCTTTGGTGTCGATACGGCAATCGACAAAGCCTCTGTCATCTTCAGGTTGCTGCTGTTGTTGCTGTTGTTGCTGCTGTTGCTGCTGTCTCTGAAGTCTGTACTTCTCTGTCCATTCTTCTTTTTCCCTGTTCATTTCTTCTCGGAAGAGTTCTTCTATCAGGTCTTCAGTGATTTTTAACATTCTCACATTCTCTATTTCTTCTGGTTTCGGTATCAGACTGTGTCTGACCCTATGCAGATTCACGTAGGCTTCGTTGAGCTTAGCTAGTTTGGAGCACATCTTCTTAGGAGGATGAGTCGACAATGGATGGCTAGACTGGGAACAACCCGGTTCTTAAAGTTAAAGCGCGGACGTGAAGGAAAACATCCCCACACGGTTTTCGAGCCGCAACGTTCATGAGAGGGATAGTAAGAAATGAAAGAGCATCAATCCAACATTCTTATAGCTAAACAAACCACAAAGGCATTTTTTTCGAAACACAACATTTTTTATTCGAAAATCACTTAACACTAACTAACAACAACAACAACTCTAACAATAATCCAACATGATAACATCAAACAATATTTTTTCAAATGACGAACATTTTTTTCTTCAATTACTAACTACTTTGAACAGGGCTGACAACGTTGTGAATGAAATTGTGATTTCCACTGTTGGAAATCATTAGGCCATTGATGGACACTACGTTTCCTAGCTTGAGACAAAAGATAAGCATAATGGTCACAAAACCATCGATCTACTTTCACATCGTTTCTAGCAGAAGAACGAGGATCAAAATGAGTCACTAAATGTTCTAAGGAATAGCCCAGGCTGCGATGATGCAGAAAATACACACAGTACTGTCCACACACCAAGGAATCTGTGCCTTGTAATTTCACGTTATTGAATCGGGTGGTTTGAGCATTTCTTCTCATAAAGTCAATGATATCGTCTTCCAAAGGGGGCAATCCGTACGAATCGAAATATTCCACACATCCTTCTTGAGGAAAGTAGACGGCTACCCAGTGGGTTCCTGGGAGATGACTTTCGTCCGTGTTGATCACGTAAGCTTGATGGTCTTTAGGTTTGCGATGAGGGAGTTCATCTTTAGCACAGACGACAGGATTCCAAGAAGCTGTATACGAACTGTGGTTCAAAAGGTAATAAAGTTCCCAGGTATCCATTGATTTGTGTGTTGTTTTTTTTTCTTCTTCACAGGTAATAATAAGTCGTCAATTCGATCCTGACTTTTTGCTTGAAAATGTCTGACGAATAAACGGTTATTCGTTCTGTTTCCTCACTCTGATTTAGGAGAGCTTCGATACGATGGATCTCTTGAGTGGTTAATGGTGGACAAGAATGTTCACGCAAGTCTTTATACCACTGGTGCAACACGTCTTTGTCCGAGATGAGACTCCAAGCTTCGTCCAGATACTCGTCCAATTTTTCTTCTTGACTTAACATTAGGCATTTATCGTGTTGAATTTGACTGGGATGATCGTTTTGGCATCCATAACAATTTTTCTTGATCAATTCCGTCATTTTGTCTACCAAGTGTTTGGCAAAACAGGAGACTAAATGGGCTTCTTGTTCTGGCCATCTTGACTTCATCATGATCACTTCTTCTTCTTCTTCCACAGTCTCCTCACATTCCATGTCCAAAGTTTCTCCACTAGGTAAAGAGGGATAACAGTCTTCCATGGTTTCTAGTAATCTAGAATGACTTCTCTCAAACTGTTGATTTCTATGGTATTATCGAATTCTGCATACAGGATGACGTTCACTGTCTCTGGCACTTTATCTGCAAACTGAAGTTCCACACGAATCTGGCCAGATTTTATAGGGTGGAAATGTCCCTCGTCGCTGCCTTGGTCTGGAGTGAAATCGAAAGCCCACAAAGCATAGCCTCCTGCATATTCGTCGTACTCAATGCCGTGACTGGTGTTGGTTCCTAACTGTCCGGTGGCTTCGTACAAGGACAAGTACGATCTCAAGTAATTCTTCTTCTCAAAGTCAGGTTCGAAAGGTCGGGTACACAAGGTTTTGCCATCCCGACTGACTTCGATTTTCTTCACCTTGAAGTGTTGAAAGTTGAAAGGATTTTTACCCAAAGTTCCGTTGAAGGCTGCATTCTCGACGATACCAATGATTAAACGCTTGGGTAGCTGTCCTTGGAACAGTTGATCTTCGATCATGGAATGATGTCCAACGGGAATGGTGAACGTTTTCACTTCCACGCGTCGTATGGGATACTTGGCGGTCGTTCTGCTCAATGTTTGACTGATGTCGTTACCCACTTTAGGTAACACTTCCACGCGTCGTACGTAGAGCCTGGCTACCTCGATGTCAGTTTTGCAAGTGGTACTACCTATCAAATGGAAAGCGGCACTGCTACGATTCAGTCTCAGGCGAACATTCACCCCGTTTAGCAAATATTTCTCTTGCAACCACATGTCCAAATGCAAACGATCCATCAGTTCTAAACTCTGTCCATCTTTGATTCTGTTTCTTCGTTCTATAAATCCATTATTGTTTTTTTTGGCTGATGGATCAGTTTCCAATGTTTCAAACTCGCCTGCTTCGTCAGCTTCCCATAGCACACAGGCATTGAGATGAGTGTTCTTGGCGTCTATTCCGTACGTCAAGAGATTTTCCAGGTACGCTCGATAAGGGTAAGTATCCATGCTGCTACTGACCAGTTTGTTATTCAAGTACAAGTCCACTCCACTGAACAAGGAATGCATGAAATTGTTGACGGGAGCTATTACCTCATCGCCCTCTAGGGCCGTATTATCCTTATCGACAACTTTGACTTTCAGGTACAAGTAACTGCTATTCAGATCGATGTAATCTTCGGGCTGTCCTTTGATTTCAAACTCGATGGGAGCTGAGGCTATCAATGAGGAGACGGGGTGAAATTCCACCCATTGGGATTCTTGCATCGTCATCATGGTGGGGGGCATGGCAAACAGATCCAGTTCCGTCTTGGAACAGGCGCAAGACTCTCGGTGCATCATTTTTTGTTGTTGCCGTGTCTCAATAATCGAAAACGTCTAAGTCTCGAACGGTTCTTCTTTTCTTGGCCTTTCTCGCTTGAAGTCTGGTGAAAGGGTGTTTTCTTCTTCTTCGTCGTCTCTTTCTGCCTTGTCCTTGCTGAATGCTTGACTCGGTAGCGTGCAGGGCATTTATAGGTGTGTCTCGTCGGCCTAAAATGTCTTTGCCCGTTTGCAGCAAGACATTTTTGCCTGCCCTCATGAAGGCTTCTTTAGGGTTTTGTTTGTCGATGATGACATTTTGGAGAAATTCTTTGCCTTGTGTCAGTGCCGCATCTTTCAAGGCGTGCAATCCTCGTGTCACCATCGGTTTCAAGACTGGAGCCACCGAACGAAAGGCCGATTTTAACATGTCTCCTAAACCGTGTCCTCGCTGTCGAGCCACCCCTCGGTACACTGGATACATGACTTACGAGTCGTGAGAGAACCGTTTTCTAAAATGGAGTTTCACCGTGACTTTTCCTTTGGTGAATGGAATATTTTGTCCTAAATCTCCTTTTATAGTAATGTTGACCGTGTCCAAATACGACTTGCTGACCGGTAAATAGTGAGGATGGACAAATTCGCGGTGGACGTGGTAAGTGTTTCCACCTTCCTCGTCAGCGTTTGCGGCAGAATCCACTTTGAAAGGAATGACACGCAGTAATGGTACGGAGGTGTGTCCCACCACGTTATACTCCACCACATCGGAGTACACGAACATCAAATTTAGTCCTTGGTTCAGTTCTACCGGGGTACGAAAATACTTGGCAAAAGTATCGTTGTCAGAAATGACTAGTAATTCGCCTTTTTGTTGTTCTACTTTCTTCCTCAGCTCCATGTCACCGCCCAACATGTCAAACAATTCAGGACAAAATAAGAAAGACATGATTTTGGGCCCCTCAGGAAATTTTATCTGGAAGCGACGAGCTGATTTGTGGTACTCCAGGGTGACACTTTTTTTGACACTTTCCAAAGCTTTCAGAAACACACCATTAAACCTGGTGGCTATGGTGCTGACCAAATGTTGACCACTAAAATAATAGCCTGGGGGAATGAACAAGTGATAGGTGGTCCACTTTGGATTTTGTGGGCTACGGGTTCTCTTGTCATATTTGCTATGGGTATCCATCCACTGTTGCACTTGCTCGTCATGAACTTCCACATCAAATTTATTTTGATTGGGAAGGACATTGAGGACTTGGGTCGGGTGAATCATTTCCACTAAAGCCACTTCCCAATGGGCTTCGTGATCTAACTGGATGGCCTGAGGTAATTTGGCCGTGTAACAGCACAACGTGTTGTGGGGAAACACCTCCATGGAACTGTCACTGGGTAAGGTTAAGTAAAATTGGTTTTGGTGACTCATAATTCCAGAGTTCTGTGGCTGTCCGAGGGAATATTACTGGACGTCAGAGGCGTGTCTCCGTCTAGAATGGGGTTCTGGTTGTGGTTGGAGTGGTGACTGGCACTGGCACTGGACACAACGTTCCCGGGGTTCCCGTTCGAGGAGAATTTCAGGGAAGGATTGGGAAGCAGGTAACCGATGCAACTGCTCAATAAAATGGTCCACAATTGTTTGTCTCCTTGTTGCAAACTCAAATTGGCGATGGCTGCCCCGATGACACAATACACCACGAAGATTTGGCAGAAAAAGACGATTTGCGTTTTAGGCACACGTTCTCCACACCACACCCACAAGGGTTGTTTTTGTAAATCTTGCACAGAAGAACTAGGGGAAGAAGGACTGGTCGACGTAGCTGCGTCTGCTGCTGTGTGAAAGGGCATGATGGTCACTTCTTCTTTTTATAGTCGATGACTTGCGAAGCGTCGATCCAAGAATCGAAACTGGGTGGATATCCTTTCCAACGTACTTTGACTTCTTTGACACGTCGTTTGCCCACTTTACGGGTTCTGCGTTCGAGAATGCTTTCGATGTCGTACACGTCGTCTTCTTTTTTGGTGACACGTTGTAACTCGGGCAAATAAAACGTTCCTTTGAGTACTTCTCCGTTCATGTCTTCCAATTTATAGACGGCAGGATGACGGCCATGTACTCGTCCAGTGACGCGAAACAGTTCGGTCGTCCAGTTAGGTAAGTAACCTTTGTCGAAAGTGCGTTTGGTTTTGCCAATGCGCACCCAATCTCCTACGGTCAACTCTCCACTTTTCTTGGGGACAGCCCTCGTCGGGGACGTACCGAACAGGCGCTCGAACACCAGCACTTCGTTGTCGGGAGTCACGTCTTGCGGGGCACGTCCGATGCTTCGATGGTAAGATTGGTTGTACGCTTGCACCAGGTGCGGTAAGATGTCGATGTACTTCAGAGTGTGGTGATGCGTAAAATATTTCCACATGCGTTCTTTCAAAGTGCGTTGAAAACGTTCCACGATGCTGGCTTTGGTTTCGGGATTCTCGGTGGTAAAAAAATGAATGTCACGTTTCTTTAATTCTTTTTGGAAAGCTTGGTTCAGAAATTCGGTGCCTTTGTCCGTTTGCCATCGAAGAGGGCGACGACCGCTTTGTTTCAACACCCGTTGCAGGGCTCGCACTAACTCGCTACTGGATTTGGAAGTCAAGGGTACGACCCAGGCAAATTTGGAAAAGACGTCGATGACACAAAACAAATATTTGTAACCACGATTGTAGCTGGCCAAATGAGAGACATCGGCTAAATCGGCTTGCCATTGATGATCGATGCCTTCCACTCGGGTGCGACTTCTGGCAAACTTGCGTCGAATGGGTTTGTGTAAAGTGTAGGTAGCTTGTTCTTGTAACCATCGTTGCACTTGAGGTAAACGGAGACTTTTCAGTCGCGTTTTGGCAGCACGATACAATTTTTGAACTCCTGCGTAACCTGCAGGATGCGAGGGATCGTAGTAAATGCTAGCTAAGACTTTTTCCATTTTTTGTGTTGATTGGTGTCTTAATAAGGCACCCACTCTTGGAAGAGGCTACTCTTTTTCTCTTGGGGTATTTTCTTGGATTGCAAGGCTTTGCGTGTGCGGCCAGCAATAGGTGTCGAAGAGGAGGAGGATGTCTGAGCGGGGGATATCGGTTCTTGTTTCACTTCTGTCTTCACTTCTGTCTTCACTTTCTTTTTCTCTTGTGAGGAAGAAGGGGTGGCCATCATCTTTTTAATCCATCCAATTCTGGAGGTAGGTGGTGTTGTTAACTTGCGTACTTTTTCTGGTGGAGTTTGAAACCCTTCTTCTTCTTCTTCTTTCCCTTTTTCTGTCTTGGTCACGGGTACTGGTGGTACTGGTACTGGTACTGGTGATGGCGCTGGACTTTTCATCAAGGTCTTAAAATCTTTCAGAGTGGGAAAGAGTTGCAGTCGTTGCAAGAGTTGACCGTACTTTTGCGATTTTTCTGTTTCGGACAAATCTTGGCGATCCAGCAAGGATTGCAATTCGTGTTGTAACTGGGACATCTCGCTCAAATTGGGATTGGGAGGTAAATGCGGGGTGCGTTGTTCTTGCCACCGATGGTATTCCATCCATCGTTTGTAAGGCACTAAAGCTAGTTTTCGTCCTTCCATGGGTTGTCAGGGGTGAATTCTGAGATCTTGGGACTTCCGAAGGCCTTTTTATCTTGCTCCCATCAGTCCTCCCAACATGGTTCCCAAGACTCCTTTCAGTATGGGGCCTAACAAGAGAGGTAAAATGCCTCCACGTTGGACCAACATCTTCTTTTTTTGACGAATGGGAATTTTCTTTTGAACCATTTTCCGAAGAACGTGACGATGTTTGCCTAAGCATTGTTTCTGGTGTTTGGACAAAGGGATCGTGCCTTTCAAAACGTTCAAACAACATTCGCACACGGTATCGATGACCTCTTTGGAGGCCGTTTGAATGAGTTTTTTTCGTAGGGGTGGAGAAGCTTTGGACAGGACAGATAACAGGTCCCCATGTTTGGCTAAACGTGGTGGTAGTCCTTTCCTTTTCTTTCCTTGGGGTTTTCTGGAGGGTGACATCTTTGAGTCTTTAGGAGCACCTAAAAACACTGATACCCTACTCGGTCACAGGCCTTTTTTATACTGGAACGCGTCGCCACTGATTGTCTTTACGTTTTATCAGTTTGAGGACAGGCATGACACGTCGTGCAGGGGTACGTAACGGACTAAATCGAGCCAGTTCTTGTTTGGACAAATCCAGTAAACTTTGTAACATGCCCGATCTTTCATGGACTTTGATTTTGGGAGAAGGTACTTTGTGAGCAGCAGCCACTGCCGCTAAATTGGAGGGTCCTGCCACTGGGGAAGTTCTTTTGGGGGTCATCAACGGAGAAGTTCTTGGTGTGATCAACGTCTCCAAGTACTCTTCAGTTCCTGGTGACATCAACGGAGAAGTGGACAAACGTGAGGCTGCCGGAGACGCAGTCACCGCTGTGGCAGGTCGTGGCTTGCGAGTGTAAGGTTGCGTCCTGGCCGAAGTGCCTCTCTTGCGACTAGTTTTCTTCTTCTTCTTCTGTGGACTTTTCTTTTTCTGGGGACTTTTTCTCTGTTTCTTTTTCTGGGGGCTTCTTTTCTTTTTCTGGGGTGGTGTCTGGTAAGAGGAGGGTCCCGCCACTGGAGAAGTTATTCTTCTTGGGGACTTGGTCTTTTTCTTTTTCTTCTTGGGGCTTCGTTGGACTTTTGTCTTGGGGATAACTTTGGGGGCATTAGGATCCCATCTTAAGAGTGAGCGAATGATGACCCCTCCTAGAGTACCGCTCCCTCCAGGTTTCAAAATGATTTGTTTTTTGGTTTCAGTGTCGATGCGGGGATCGGCCAGTTGGACCAAAGCGACTTTGTTTCGATCGAAAAAGCGTTTGGTTTGATGAGGAATCTGAATGATTCCTTGGAGTAATTGACGTGCCGTCACCGTGAACCATCGTAAGACTTCTTTGAGGCTAGCTTCTAAGACACGAGCTCGTGTTTGTGGATCTTTTTCTCGACTGATGCCATACAAGGCACGAATCAATTTGACGGGAAGATGCGACTGAAGGGACGTCATGTTCGCACTGAGTGTGAGACAGACGAAAAAGGGTCTGAGGTTTTTATAGATTTTTTTCATGGGGAGTGAAATGAAGTCGAGGACGGAGACGTGTACAGGACAGGCCCTCCGTCTTGGCACCAGTGGTGAAACAAGTGGGTACGAAATCGCAAATCCTCGGGAGTGGTAGGTTTCAAATCGACGAGTAAATAGGCGTGTGGCGTTTGAGTGGCATCGTCGTACGCCTGAGTCAGCCAAGGCGTTCCTAACTGTTTGGCTAAGACTTGCACTTGCGATTTATCTCGAGGGCTTTTAAACAAGACCACGCAATGCGCATTGAGACTGATGGTGCGATGGGCTTTACTTTGTTGAAACAAATTTTGGGTGATGTAAACGACACTGGCATTACGGTGATGCCCTTTGCGCGTGAACCACAATTTAATTTCTTCTTCGTCTTCTCCTAACATGTCGTCGAAAATGACCAAATGGGTTAGACGGGAGTCAGAGACGATGCCGTCGTCTTCTTTAGGAATGCCTTCCACAAACACGATGGAATCGCCTTGACTTTCTCGCAAAAGGCTGTACGCCGATTGCCACTCTTTGTAACACCACACGATCCGTTGAGGGGGCCGATCGATCAAATGATGTTTATGCTCGATCAAACGTTTGACGAATTCGGTTTTGCCTGAACCGCTAGGTCCAGCAATGAGCATGTTAAAGGGATGGCGAAGATACAAAGCCTCCCAACTGGCACGATCTAAGTGTTCGTCGATGACTTTGACAGTAGAGGAAGAGGGAGCAGAGACAGCAGAGGTAGCCATGGTGTGAGAAATGTCACTTGTGACACGAAAAACAAACAAGACAAGAGTTTATATACTTTTTTCAGAACACGTTTATTGAATGTTTCAAATATGAACACGAAAGACAAAAATACATACAACCCAAATAGTGATGTACAGGAATATAAAACACAGCAAAGCGATCAAAGTGAAATATAAACAAGTGTCTGTACAACATGTTTTGGTTAACCAAGATGTCCTAGGGACAGTGTGTAATGTTCTTACAGTCTCTACATGAGGTATTGTCACACAAGTGTCCTCCCGGAATGACCGTTCAGGAATGTCCATGACAGTCCTGTCCTGAAGCGAGTGGTTGTTCTCGGTGACGGGTTCTTCTGGCACCGTCACTAACACAGGTTGAAAAGTAATTTTTTTCCTTGAACAACTCTTGTGCATACTGGGCCACTTCTTGGGTCCAAACCTCAAAACCCCCCTTTTTCCAGTCACGAACATCTGTCCAATGAGGGTGTAAGTCACAAGCTACACACACATCGTCATACACGTCTTGGGTAGCTAAAAGTTGACGAATCTTTTTTTCCTGTTGAGGTCGAGAAGTATCCAGATGAAACCGCAAGGCTTTGAGCAAAAGAAGTTTTTCGTGACCATTTAAGGCCATGGAGGTGGTAAGTACTGATCGTAAAGAGTCCACAAAGAATCGGCTGGTAAACGAAATCCCAGAAAACAAGTCACTAAGACACACACCACTTGTCGTCCCAAATTGAATGGATACAGTTCTTGCAATAATCGATGGTAATGATCCACGGTTTGAATATGGTCATTGAGTTCCTTCCACGGAATCTGTTGGATTACATACGACATAAGTCGTGGCGTAGCTGCCTGTTTTTATAGTCTCTTTGTTTCGAAAAGAATACACGTACTTTCTAGCCAGTAATGTTCGTTTTCCAGTGGGTAATGTAAATCTTGCATACTGTAACCGAAACGTCAGAGTTCGATTAGAAGTTTCCTCTTCCGCTAAGTAGATTCCACGTAAAATATGTTGGTAATCCTTTACCTCGTCTTCCTCAATGGGTTGCTCTAGGTGAATCTCGAAGTAACCAAAATGATCAACACGTGAATCATCGGGGGCCTGGAAGTATTGAACAAGGTCTGACCACTGAAACAATTTCTGACGAATCAGTTCTCTTATACCCTTCAGGTACCAGTGGTTAAAGATCTGGTGACGTAACGGATGCAATTGTTCTTTACGTTTCACTTGTATTTTCACCAGCTCTCGGTAAATGCGTTCTCTCAACTCCACAGGCAAAGCACGAATGTTCTCTTGTAAAGTATCCATGAATAGGTCATACTAAATCCTCTTTGGTCTGACACAAGAAATGTACTCTTTGCACAAACATGGTTTCACTTCAGTGTCGAATTTAAATCGTTGAGTCACTAATCTACACATTACAATTCGTTCAGAAGTTTCCTCTTTCACCAAGTTGACATTGTGTTTAAGATGTTGGTAATTCGTTAACTCTTCCTCTGGAATTCGATGCAGTACGTTTACAATGATGTAACTACAATCGTCCATACCAAACCAATCCTTTTTAAAACTAGAGGATCGTTGATCAATGTCTGTCCGATGGAACACTTTCAATTGAATCAGTCCTTGTATAGCCTTCAGGTACCAGTGGTTCAAACACCGGTGACGTAACGGATGCAATTGTTCTTTACGTTTCACTTGTATTTTGACCAGCTCTCGGTAAATGCGTTCTGTCAACTCCACAGGCAAAGCACGAATGTTCTCTTGTAAAGTATCCATGAACAAATTATTATGGTAAAAAGTTACTTCAATGTCTCGGTCCCACTAAAGGTAAGTAATGACAATTCGGTGACCATCGAGCATGTTCTACGTAGGCCGAATCTTGCGGTTCCCAGTGGTGAAGTGACACACTGCAACTGAAGCACTTGACTTTATCTCCTTCGCCCAAGTAGAAAAATCCGGCTCTGGCTAATTCTTCGGGGGTCGGTCCTCCCAGATACTTAGGCCATTTTCCTTTGAACGATTGAAGACGATTTTCAAAGTCGCAGTATTCCGACAAACGCACAGGAAACGAATATCCGTTTTTCACAGGTTCGTTTCGATGAGGGTTGAGTGAAATGGGCAGGAGTTTGCTCAGGGCTGGATGACATCCGTAGGGAGGTAAACGTGAAGGTCGACATTCCCCTTTAAAACGAAACCCAGTAAAATGTCCAAGAGGACGAGCAGCATCGCTTTCGCATCCCACAGGTTTGACACGCACAGCATCACTTTCCATGATAGGGGTAGGGGCACTAAAGTTCCCATGATGCTTTATGGCATCGCTCAGGTCACAAGGTACAGCATCGGTCCCATCGCAAGGCTCACAATCGCATTCCACTTCCGAAGCCTCACACTTGAATTGTGCCCTTCTAAACAACTTGTTCTGTGTTTCTCTGAAAGTATTCATCTTGTTCGCTCGGTCTTGGTAGTCACAATGAACTATCGATCTTGACCATAGCCCCTTTTTATACTAGCCGCAATGCAGTCTCCAGCTTGTACATCTTTCCTTTTTTACGTTTTTTATGTCCTGTTCTGGAAGGTACCGTCTCTAAGGTACCGTCAACATTGTACCGTAGTGTGATGGGTGGAAAGGCCATAGAAAGGTAAGGGCAGTGCGGAGACCATCGAGTATGTTCCAGAATAGCTGAATCTTTATCGATACATAGATCCATTCGTAACTTCAGTCCGCAAGCGAAACACTGTACCTCGTATCCCAATCCTGACTCAGGTCCCAAGTAGACAAATCCTGTTCTAGCTAAAACATGCGAAGAAGGTAATCCTTCCCTATCCGTAGGCCATTTCTGAAACGTGTCCAATCGACGGGCACAATCACAATAGTCAGGTAAGAAGACTGGAAAATGGTAGGGTTTGAACTTGGAGTTCTCATCGGGTTTCTCACTCGATTCTTGCTGTGGCGAAGTCATCTTTCTGGTGGGGTAACTATCCTCTTACAACCAATGTTTTATACCAACGTGTCCATACGGTAAGGTGAAATGATTGGGAAGTCGAACTCGCTTCTGGTACACGATTTGATAAACTTTTTCCAAAGGTCGACTGACGATGTGGTGAGTGGGTAAACGTACAATCTTGTTCGGTTGGTGAGTGGTCACTTGAAAGTTTCCATCCTCTCCCGATTGCAAGGCTTCTTTCAATACCCCAAAGTTGACCACACGACTGGTACGATAATTCAGAGTCAGTCCTTTCACTTTGCACGTCGTGTGCACTTCTCCTTGTTTGTCACGGTATTCGTAGCCGTAATTTTTGGGACCGCCACTGACGAAACTTAGAATCTTGTCGTCGGGATGCTCGTCTGTCCAGGCTCCTAAACGGTCTCCTTCGATGTTAGGGTGATGTTGAATCGGGTGATGGATGTAAATGCAACTGTCCGTGTCAAAGTACAGGACACGTTCTTCTAACAGTTCTAAAGCTTCGTACAATTTTAAGCGAGCATGGGCTGTCACGTAAGCCGCAATGATGACATTTCCAAAAGGGTCGTCTTGCACAAAGTCCAGATCTTCTTCGTAATTGACCAAGATCAAATTCTCTCGAACGACGTCCACGTGTTTCATGTATTTGGTTTTGTCGTGAATCATCTGGAAGTAGCGGGAAGGTTCTGTCAAATATTCCGTCTTGGGTAAACACGGGCGTTGTGCCATTTTACCCCACAAGCAATTTAACATCACTTTGGCAAACGATCGCCTGCCTTCGTTTTTCTCGATGTGGTCTAAAGTGATGCCTTCTTGTTCGTAGTATTTCTCTTTGAATTGTATTTGGTCTTGGGGAGTGTGACACCAGGAAGGATAGCCGCTGGCTTCTTGCTTCAGTTTCAAAAAGGCATCCACGTAGTCGGCGAAAATGCCTTTCTGACTGGGATCACCCTTGCGGTACTGTTGTGTCTTGGGAAAGTGGCAAATTTCGTACACTTCTAACAGTTGGTATCCCATGTCCAGAGCTTTGAACAATTCCACGCTGACCCAGGTTCCCGTCAAGGACCGTTCTTCCTGGCTGTGATGGCAAGGTTGGTCCTGGTTGCACGTTTCGGCACAAGTACGGCACAAGGGAAACATCAGTTTGCCTTGACAATGGTGAGGTAAGACGGGATGGTATAGGTTCGTGGGAGGCAAAACTTTGCACTTGATCAAGCCTTCGTATTGTCGAATGTTTTTCAGGTCGATGTGTTCCGTCAGCAATTGCGGATGCCCTACAGGAAAGCGACAATATTTGCACACGTAGGGATACAGCGAACACACGTCCAAGTATTTGATTTCTTCTCCTTTCTTTTCGTCGGCTTGGTACAGCAAACAGGTGGCATTGGTCCTTCCTCCGTACAAACTATCCCTCGGGTTCAGCGGGTCCATGAACTGGTAACTTTCCACGAGGCGTTTAAACTCGGGATCGGTTTTCATACGGTGATCGTACTCGTGTTCCCACATTTCCACCACTTGGTATCCTTGCTGTTCTAACTTTAGGCGTCGCTGACAAGTGTCCTGGTACAAGTCTTCCATGGTTCGTTGCAAAAACTGATTTTTAGTGTCACGGTCAGGGTAGCAGACGGGACATCCGTGAAATAAGCAACCGTTAAACTCGTACACGATCTTGGGGTTTTCTAAGTCCCAGCCATCGACCGAATACGTTCCGATGGTCTTTTCGCCCCCTCCGTTGCGGGCATGCTGAATCCACTTGTCTTCCTTGTCGCACAAGTAATGTAACCAGCGTAGGGCTTTGACCGAGTATTGACGTTTGACAAAGTGGGTCGTTTGAGGACTGATGACAGCCACGGTGTTTTCAGGCATGAATCGTTGTCGATACACTAAGGAACACGCTTTGGCAATGGTGCAAGCTTCTTTCAAAGGATCGACCCCTCCGTGTTCCATGAACAGTTCTCGAAATTTTCCACAGCAACGTCGTAAAATGTCCACGTCGGAACGACAATACTTTAGCATTTCTTCCTGAAAGTCGAAAGGGTCCGAGGCGTGAGCCTGGTACCAAGCGTAGAAAGCTTCTCGTTGTTCGGTACGCATGTTGTCGGGGTCGTAATAGTGAGCCTCTGGTAAATGGGGTAGAACAACATGTTGGTTGGCTTCCGTATTGAAAAAGTGTGGAAAGTACCCTTTAGCCATTTCTGTCATTCCAAACGTTTTAGGCATTCGACTCAAAGGCATGGCCAAATAGCTCATCGAATCTTTAAACTGTACTTGTCCCACTTGCATGAAAATGATTTTGGCTCCGTTCAAAGTCACTTTAGGACGTTCGGTGCCATGTTCCGTATAGTACCTCAAAAGAAACTGTCCATCGTATCCGGAGAAATTGTGAGCCATCACTGTGGCATGGCGATGACAATCTCGGTAACGTTCGATGTCCTCTTTGCTCCATGTCTTGTCGATGGGGTCTAAGACCCATTGGGCAAAATCGGCTAACGTGTTGGGTCCCCGAAAGATTTTTTCACGCCCTCCGGGTATCTTGCTGCAGTGAGGGCAATGACTGAAGATAGGTTCTTGAATGCACTTCTCGCACGCTCGATGAGCCACGCAGAAATTAGGAATGTGAATACCGGTTTCTTGCATGCATTCGAAATCGAAAAAGATGAAATTGCCTTTCTTCTTGTGACCGTCCTCTTTCTCTGGTGGGGGTTGGTATTTTTGCACGTAACATTGGTGTTCCAAGTCCACGATGTGGTGACAAATGTGACATTTTTTCTTTCCTGAACATACGTGTGCCTTGACACTATTGGTACGTATGCCTTGTCCACACGTAGAGCACAATCTCAGCAGTTGACAAGCGCATTTCTTCTGTGAACCTTGCGTTTTCAGATGTTGTTGGTAACAGGTAGGGCTGACAAACGTGCGCAGACAAGTGGAACAAGGCACTGGTTCTTCGCTCAGACAGGGTGAAGAGGCCAAACATCCTGTGCATTTCGATCCACAATGCTTGTGTTGCTCTCGATTGTTATAACCATGGTCACATTTCTCACAGTAATAACCGTATTTCAGGAATCCGGTGATACTGGTAATGGTATCGAAATGTTCATCGTGATAATAGACATGAATGTATTTTCCGTCCTTAAAGTCTTGGCCTCGAAACAACAGAGGTCCGCGCACTTCTTGAGGGTGCACTTTCAAGGTGTAGCGTGGAGCTAGGGCATCTTGCAATTTTTGCATCTCAGGAATGCCACAGGGTGTGTCTTTGGACAGGCCAGCTTGTTGCAACAGGAGTTCTGCTTCGTTTCGTTGCTTGGCTCGATGGGAACGTTGAATAGTGTTCCAGGTTCTTTTCCATTCTACCGTGTCGTTCTTGTCGGCATAGGTTCGTCCCACCACGATGGCACGGGCTAAACACATCTGGTCATGAGAGTTGTTAATTCGGACGAGACTCTTTTTGGTGTTGCGAAGGTCGTCCACCAATAACATCTTTTTGCGTCCTGTCCCTTGAGGAGGAGAGACGTGGGTCATGTCCAGTGTGGCTTTACCATCGGTGATGTCAAACTGATCATTAGATTGTTGTACGTGTTGAATCTTGTCCATGACTTTGGAAGCAGTCAATTCTGCAGGGGTGCTAAACTCGATCCAAACAGGGGATTTCAAACCGTCGTGTTGTATGGAAAGTCTCAAACGATCGTCTTCTTTGGGTTGACATTGTCGCTTGAGTGCAGTGAGCAAAGAATCCCACACCTCAGTGATAAACACTTCTGCTTTCTCTAACGGCACTTCAGCCTTGAAATCTTTAAACTTCACCGTGTATTTGTAAGCCGTGGTTCTAAATTTTCTAGAGGAGCGCTTTTCCGTCTCTCGAATGGAATAGTACTTTTCAGGGTTGACTAAGGGTGGTGAACTTGTTTTAGAGGGTTCGGATTCTGGTTCACTCATGTCCTCTTCAAAATCACTGGCATGAATTTGTGCCAAGATTTCAGCCCTGGTACGAGGCGATAGATCACGTTTCTGCCTCTTACTTTCTTCTTCTTTCTTCTCGAATGAATGGGATCGTTTCATCTTGAAAGCAAAAAGTCAAATGACTCAAGTTCAAACACCATAAACTACTTTATAGTCATAGCAGACCAGCGTATATAAAAGGGTGTGTGTCTTGTCCTTTCACTATTCATTTCACTCTCAAGCCGAACACAACGATGGAAGAGACTGACCAGATGGAACGTTTCGTCAGAGCTTTGCGAGGGGTCATTAGAAAATTCTCTTCAGACCAGCCTACGGACTACTCTCCTTCCTTTAGAGATAAAAGTCAAGATACTTGCTATATCTGTCAGAAGAAAGGGCATTGGTCTTCAGAGTGTCCAGACCGTCAAAAAAGAAAAAAAACAAGGGATAAAAAAGACAAAAGTCAAGATACCTGTTATTATTGTAAAGAAAAAGGACATTGGTCTCCAGATTGCCCAAAAAAGAAACAAGAGGAGTCAGAAGAAAAGAGGAATTCTTCAGAAGAAGAGAGGGATTCTTCAGAGGAAGAGAGGGATTCTTCTGAGGAAGAAAGAAGACAGGTGAAGAAAAAGAAACAGGAGAAAAAAAGAAGAAGGGAAGAAAGCGAGGAGGAAGAAGAGGAAAAGAGTGTGACGGTGAAGAAATTGAAAAAACAGAGAGACTAAACAAGGAGAAAAGAAGAAATCAATGAACTTTTTTATTAAAGTGTTGTGTTGTGAATTGGATTGTAAAAATGGAGAAAAGAATAAATGAATGATATAAGGTAAGAGTCTTTGAGTTTTGATTTTAAAATAAGAAGCTACACTCACGCACTCATACACAGACACGTACTATAAGGGTAACATGGGTGAGTTATTTAGAGTTATTGGCAAATTGAAATTGTATTTCTTTTCGAGAAATGTGGGTGGCCCTGAAAAGGGCCTTTTTTCTTCATGGTGCAGGGGTGAGTTTAAGCAATCAATTTTAACTGTCTTAAGCCTTTGCCACGGCCAAGGCCTACTTCTGGACTGCGTAATGATGATAATGATTGGGTTGAAATCACTAAGGGTGGTACGGTAGGCTTAGTCACAGGGTTGACATGTTTGGCTCGGGAAGGTCGTATTCTCTTCGGTCGTGATAAAGAAGTCTGATACATTTGTTTCAGACTTCTTAACTCCGCTAAAATGTCCAACAGTACCGTGACCGTTTGATTTTCACCCTCTTGTTTCTTTGCTGCTACTTCTTCTTGCTGTTGTTTTTTTCTTACCTCTTCTTCTTGCTGCTGTTGCTGTAGGAGAAAAGCCTGTTCCGCTTCCTTTTGTCGTTGTATAAATTTCTCCAATTCTTCTTTCTGTCTCTGTCTAAAATTCTCCACTTGCGGTAATGAAGAAGGTAACGAAGGTTCCGGAACAAATTCTTGCGAGGAGAGAAAATCCACAAAATCCCAATTCACCTCTTCTGAAAGTAAGTCCGGGTTCCCTTGGGCGGTCTCCCCTGCTGGTGCACCCCACTGGATCGTTTTCTGAGTTTCCGTCATGTTGAATCACTATCGCATAGATTGACTGCACACAAGCGCTAGCGAATCTATATTGACTACGTGACGTCACAGACTGCTCTCTTCGGATTGGATGCGGGCTGACTGAATTCTGTAACGCGTGTTCGGATTGGTGAATGAACTCAATCCGTTTCAATCCTTTCTGTCCCTATAAATAAGCGCCGTTCACTGCATTGATTCACCTATTCTCGGAGCCTCAACATGTGGACCGACGTTGAATCTTCAACCCTTGTGTCAACAATGATGTTCAGGACGGACATGCTCATGTATGTCCGATCCAAGTGGACCGTTGTCTACAGGACCAACAGCAGCCTGTGGATAAGAAGAGTCTATATAGAGAGACAAGGTTGCCTCAAGAGGACTCTGATGTATGGCCCTGCTGTAAGACGAAGTTTGAGGAAAAGAAGATGTCGCAAATGCCCTCTATGTTAAGGGCATATTAACATAAACCCAAAGGCCCTTTTCAGGGCCAGCCATATTTCTCGAAAAGAGATAGTCTTTGAATTGCCTACCCCTTTTTTAAATTTAAATTTAAATTTAAATTTAAAAAAACTTTTAAAAAAAAAAAATCCCATGTTAAATTCCCCTTGTACGTATAGTATCCCACGATTTATTCCCATGTTAAATTCCCCTTGTACGTATAGTATCCCACGATTTATTCCCATGTTAATTCCCCTTGTACGTAAAGTGTCCCACGATTTTTCTCCATGTTAAATTTCCATTGTACGTAAAGTGTCCCAAGGGTGTTTTTAATGCTAATTCCCATTGTACGTAAAGTGTCCCCATTCACTACTTATATATGCTTGGACTTGCCTGTGACTTATCCACAAAACAAGATGTACATATTTCTGGTCAAGCTGCAAGTGTGTGCGTGTTTTTGAAAATGGTAAAAATTGGATATACAATTTTCTTGTGACACTTATAAAGTGAAGAGTCTGTGCAAGTGTCAAAAGCCAAAGTCATATAAGTTTTGTATTTTGTACGGCTTGTAAAGATTTCCACTTTAGAAAATGTGAAGTATCACAAGTTATTATCACAAACAGAAGTGGAACATAGGGGCTTGCAAGAAAGAAAATAACCCAGACAGTTGGTGTCATCAAGAGTGCTAGAGACGGTACCCGAACTCGCTTGCTTGCTTACTTGAATTAAAGTGATTTTCGCTCTAATGGAGCATGTATCACTGGTTTAATAACGCACCGCGTGATTTTTAATTACTCCTGGGGAAGGAAAGAGAGCCTCATCCCCCAGGCTTTTATGTACTCACAGACTATTTTTAAATTTAGCCACTTAGGTGTAGGACTAACTAGTCCTTAACAACCTGACTGAAAGGCTTTAAACATGAATGGGAATTGTCTCACCACACACTCATTTTTCTGTCCGAGCGTAGTAAAGGAGGAGAAAAGGTGCTCAGCAAGACAGCCGTGGATGTTAAGTACTCACCAAAACGCTAGCCCGTACTTATTTCAAATCAAGTCGTGTCACCAAAAAAGACGACGTGTACGACATCAAAGGCATTGTCAAACGCAGAAACCGTAAAGTGGGCAAACGACGTGTCAAAGAAGTCAATGTACGTTGGAAAGGATATCCGCCCATTTTTGATTCTTGGATCGACGCTTCTCACGTCATCGACTATAAAAAGAAGTGACCATCATTCCCTTGCACACAGATTCAGCTACTGCGATCACTCCTTCACCCAATTCTTCTCTGCAAGATTTACAAAAACAACTTTTGTGGGTGTGGTATGGAGAACGTGTGCCTAAAACGCAAATCGTCTTTTTCTGCCAAACCTTCGTGGTGTATTGTGTCATCGGTGCAGCCATTGCCAATTTGAGTTTGCAAACAATTGTGGACCATTGTATTGAGCAGTTGCATCGGTTACCTGCTTCCTAATCCCTCCCTGAAATTCTCCTCGAACGGGAACAACGGGAACCTTGTGTCCAGTGTCAGTGCCAGTCACCGCTCCAACAACAACCCCATTTTGGGCGGAGACACTCCTCTGACTTCCAGTAACACCTCGGAGAGCCACAAAACTCTGGAATTATGAGCAATAACAACCAATTTTACTTAACCTTACCCAGTGACAGTTCCATGGAGGTGTTTCCCAAGAACACGTTGTGCTGTTACACGGTCAAATTACCTCAGACCATCCAGTTAGATCACGAAGCCCATTGGGAAGTGGCTTTAGTGGAAATCATTCACCCAACACAAATCAAAAACATCACCGAAAAGCAAAACACTTTCCAGGTGGAAATCCTGAATGCCCAATTGGAGGAAGAAATCAATAAAATCGGGTTTTTAGGGGACACAAGACCAGCCAGCAATCCAGCCTTCATTATCTACACCTTGAAAATTCCTTCAGGTTATTATTTTAGTGGTGAACATTTGGTGGACACTATTGCGGACAGGTTCAACTTAGCCTTTGGCAAAGCACTGAACAGAGCCAAAAAAGTGTGAAGATTGAGTACCATAAAGTGGCTCATCGTCTCATGATCAAATTTCAAGATACGGACACATTGTCCCTCAGGTTCAATGGTAGTTTGTTTGAAATTTTGGGTGGACATGCAGAAATGGTCGCAAACAATTTGAGCCCAAGATCAACAGTAATATGGATTTTTACAGAGCTTTTGGAAACCCGGTAGAACTGAACCAAGGACTTAATTTGATCTTTGTGTATTCCGATGTGGTGGAGTACAACGTGGTGGGACACACCTCTGTGCCGTTACTGCGTGTCATTCCTTTCAAAGTGGATAGTACCACAAACAATGACCAGGAAGGTGCAAACACCTATCACGTACACCGTGAATTTGTACATCCTCACTATTTGCCCGTCAGTAAGTCGTATTTAGACACTGTCAACATTGCTATAAAAGGAGATCTGGGACAAAATATTCCATTCTCCAAAGGGAAAGTCACAGTAAAACTCCATTTTCGAAAACGGTTCTCTAACGATTTGTAAGTCAAGACAGCGACGAGTGACGTTTTCACCCTATAAAATCCGGCCAGATGCGTGTGGAATTTCAGTTTGCAGAAAACCTACGCGCAGATAATACGGTGAACGTCATCCTGTATGCTGAATTTGACAATACGATATAAACCAACAGTTTGAGAGAAGTCGTTCTACACTATTAGAAGTCATGGAAGACTTTTATCAATGTTTATATAGTAGGGATTCTTTGGACATGGAATGTGAAGATCCTGAGGAAGGAGAACCCCAAGACAAAGACGAAGAAGTCATCATGATGAAGTCTAGATGGCCAGAACAAGAATCACATTTAGTTTCCTGTTATGCTATAGTCTTGACAGAAAAAAATTAAGGAATTGATCAAGAAAGATTGCTATGGATGTCATAACGATCATCCCAGTCAAATTCAACACGATAAATGACTGATGCTGAGTCAAGAAGAAAAATTGGACGAATATCTGGACGAAGCTTGGAGTCTCATCTCGGAAGAAGACGTGTTACAACAGTGGTATAAAGGCTTGCGTGAACATTATTGTCCTCCATTAACAACTCAAGAGATCCATCGCATCGAAGCTCTCTTGGATCAGAGTTGGGAGACAAGGCGAATAAACGGTTACTTTTCAGACATTTTCAAGCAAAAAGTCAGGATCGAATTGATGACTTATTATTACCTGTGAAGAAAAAAACAACACACAAATGGATACCTGGGAACTTTATTACCTTTTGAACCACAGTTCGTACACGGCTTCTTGGAATCCTTTCGTCTATGCTAAAGATGAACTCCCTCATCGCAAACCTCAAGGCCATGAAGCTTATGTGATCAACACCGACGACAGTCATCTCCCAGGAACCAACTGGGTAGCCGTCTACTTTCCTCAAGAAGGATGTGTGGAATATTTTGATTCCTATGGACTGCCCCCTTTGGAAGACGATATCATTGACTTTATGAGAAGAAATGCTCAGACCACACGATTCAATAATGTGAAATAACAAGGCACATATTCCTTGGTGTGTGGACAGTACTGTGTGTATTTTCTGCATCATCGCAGCCTGGGCTATTCTTTAGAACATTTAGTGACTCATTTTGATCCTCGTCATTCTTCTAGAAACGATGTGAAAGTACATCGATGGTTTTGTGACCAGTATGCTTATCTTTTGTCTCTAACTAGGAAACGTAGTGTCCATCAATGGCCTAATGACTTCCAACAGTGGAAATCACAATTTCATTCACAACGTTGTCAGCCCTGTCCAAAATAATGTGTGAGTTGAAAAAAAAATGTTTGTGATTAGAAAAAAATGTTTGATGTTATATTGTTGGATTATTGTTAAAAAAAATGTTAGAGTTGTTTGTTAGTGTTAAGTAATTTGGAATAAAAATGTTGTGTTTTGAAGAAAAAGAATGCCTCTGTGGTTTGTTTAACAATAGGTATCCTGATTCATGCTCTTTGACTTCTCTCTATCCCTCCCATAACACTATTTGAAGGGTTCGACTCGAAAACCGTGCAGTAATGATTTCCTTCACGTCCGCGCTTTGACAATAAAAACGGGGCAGTCTCCATTCTGCCCATCCATTGTCGACTCATCTTCCTACGAAGATGTGCTCAAGATTAGCCAAGCTGAACGAAGCCTATGTGAATTTGCATAGGGTCATGACAAGTCTGATACCGAGACCTGAAGAGATAGACAATATCATAATGTTGAAAGTCACTGAAGACCTGAAAGAAGAGCTCTTCAAGGAGGAATTCAAGAAGGAGAAAGAAGAATGGACAGAGAAGTACAGACTTCATAAACAGCAGAGAGAGCAGCAACAGCAGAAGCAGCATGAACCTGACAGAGGCTTTGTCAACAGTTGTATCGACACCAAAGAGTTCTTCTTCTCTTTCCGAAGAAGCAGACCTTGTCCTGTGAGAAAGCCTGTCGTCAGAGGAGGCCGCCATCTTATAACCTAAGCGATCGCCATAGCTTCAAGTTCCCAAAAAAAAAAAAAATTCAGGGCTACCCCATACTCTCGAAAAGAAATAACATTCCATTGCCTATGATATGTTAGTCAGTTAGAAGAAAAAATACAGAAGTGAGTCTATCAGCACATGATTTCTTTATCTTGGTTAGAAAGTGTGACTCTAAGTTGTTCGTTTCCGTCGCTTATCAAAATTTTAAAAATAGTAATGTTCTGTAAAAAGTGAGTGAGTGTTTCTTTTAGGTCTTTGCGTTTTTTTGTTGTTGGTGATAATATGGATAATGTAAGTTCGGGTACAACGAAATTAAAAGAATTAGGCCCAGAACTCGGTGTGGAGGGAAGAAATATACGCAACAGCAGCGGGAGCAAGAAATGCAGACCTAGCCAGTTAGCACTCCACCCACCTCAAGAACACAAATAACATCTAGTCAACAGCCGACTATACCTAACAAACAACCCGCCCCGGAAAGAGTGGTGGCAAAATAAAGGGCCAATTATGTTAGACAAACGGGATGGCAAACTCAAATGTAATTATCGGAGGCACTACGTTCTTTTCTCACTCCGATACTACAGGCAATCTCAGCTGAAAGAACAACCACAACAACAATAACAGCGACAGACACCATAGCAGCGGATTTGAAACTATCTACCTCAACTGAAGAATTAGTATCAGAACCAGAAGAGGAAATTGAGGCGGTTGAGGAGGAGGAGGGGGACGTTGAACCTCGTTGAGAAGTACACCGAAATGGGGCTAGATCAAGCATTGTATGACGTCAACCAAGCAGGGCAGTTTATTAGAGCCATACAATACGTTGCCTACAAATCTCTAGACACCTTTAAACCTAGACTTTCTCAATGGGGATTAGGGGTCAGAGTTCTTCCCCAATTCTACAGACAAGCCTACACTGGATACCCCCTCAGTCAACTGGTAGAAGCCGCTGCTTACATTACCGCCCATCATGGCTACGCATTTCCTGATATCAAGAATCATGAGACTAGGAGTGCGGGAAAGAACGTGAAAGCAAAAGAAAGACGTGTTACCTTCTAACAGAAGAAACAGATTTTTTTTTAGGGCTCCAAAAGATTGCTTATTATTAAATAGGGAACCATATTTGGCTTGGTATCCCTCCTTGACTAAACTATTCTCGAAACAAACTGGACCTATTGGAACACCGCAACAAACTTAACTTTTTAAGCCTAACAGTGACCAAACTGGTATATGTCGCTTAGACATAATAATTTAAATAAGATCAGTATGGCTATTTTTATGTACAGTAAGTACTAATATTAGACAGATATTTTAGGAAGTAGGAAATTTAACAGACTCGTTAGATTTGAACTAATTGCACAGGTGGTTAACACATTATTGGTACTTTTTATTGTCCATTAGCAAAAACGGGACTTGATTTGAAATAAGTACGGGCTAGCGTTTTGGTGAGTACTTAACATCCACGGCTGTCTTGCTGAGCACCTTTTCTCCTCCTTTACTACGCTCGGACAGAAAAATGAGTGTGTGGTGAGACAATTCCCATTCATGTTTAAAGCCTTTCAGTCAGGTTGTTAAGGACTAGTTAGTCCTACACCTAAGTGGCTAAATTTAAAAATAGTCTGTGAGTACATAAAAGCCTGGGGGATGAGGCTCTCTTTCCTTCCCCAGGAGTAATTAAAAATCACGCGGTGCGTTATTAAACCAGTGATACATGCTCCATTAGAGCGAAAATCACTTTAATTCAAGTAAGCAAGCAAGCGAGTTCGGGTACCGTCTCTAGCACTCTTGATGACACCAACTGTCTGGGTTATTTTCTTTCTTGCAAGCCCCTATGTTCCACTTCTGTTTGTGATAATAACTTGTGATACTTCACATTTTCTAAAGTGGAAATCTTTACAAGCCGTACAAAATACAAAACTTATATGACTTTGGCTTTTGACACTTGCACAGACTCTTCACTTTATAAGTGTCACAAGAAAATTGTATATCCAATTTTTACCATTTTCAAAAACACGCACACACTTGCAGCTTGACCAGAAATATGTACATCTTGTTTTGTGGATAAGTCACAGGCAAGTCCAAGCATATATAGGTGGTTATGAACGTTAGGAATATCCCCTCATTTTTTCAGAAATATCAAAGCTTGTATGTGCATTTTCCCTTTTCCACTCTATATTAGTGCTTAGATTTGTTCCAAAAAAAAAGAAAAAAGAAACGAAACAATTTTGAAGAAAAAAACAACTGAATTTTGAATTCAGTTTTCTCTCTGTTTATAATTTTTTTCGAGTTGATGGTGCATGACAGAGTACATTCGCCTACCTTTCCAAAGTGAGAGGCATTTCTTCACATGTCATTGCCTTTGTTAAATTCGGTTTCATTGGTTAGTTATCATTAATCTTTAATTTTTTTGATGCATTTCTTTTTGATAGAAGATTTAAGGCTTTCTATTGTTGTAACGGTATTTATGTTGTTTAGTCTGTTGATGAAATTATCTATAACAAAGTGCTTAAGATTTTTCAGTTTTTTTTATTATTTCAAGCCCTACAAAAGGAGACCAAGTTTGTCTTCAAAGACGATTGAAACTCTAAATTACACGGGCGTGAAGGAAAACATCGTTGTGTTTAATCTAATCATGCTTGCCGTATCTCTTTGTGTTTTAGAGGTCATATTTCTTATTAAGTAAATACACGCATCAATAGACAGACAGATTGGGTCATCATCCTTGCGTTTCACTGTACTTTCGGTTCTTTACTTCATACAAACCCCAAATTTATTAGTTTGAAAAAAAAAAAAAGATAACATGCCCCTCAATACTGTAACACGTCTGTTCTGACTCTACCGATGTGAGTGTGAGTGTTTATGTTAAAATGTTTAAGTGAGATATAAAAAATGGTCAGCTTGAAAACGCGAACCAATACTGTGACGCTCATTATTTTGATGTGGTAAGAAGAAATGGTACAACACACACAAAGAGGGCTTGTAAGTTCACATTTCAGTCTGTCTGCACTGTAATGGTAACAACGCAAGAACATAGGGATTATTACGCCACACAGTCCTAGAACAAAACAATGCATCACCCGCTGTATGCCATTTCATTGGCTATACTTATTTTCTTACCGCGTTCGCTTCGAATTGACTTGAGTAGCTATTCAGACAGTGACGAGAATGGCCATGCTTTACTGAGTCTATCCTATAGACGATTTATATAAAAAAAATATTTTTAAAAATTAAACTAATGCACGAACAATCGTACCATGGGCGATCCCATGGAAATTGTGTCCGTCTTATTGCAAAATACATCAACATTTAATTTAACCGTGCAGATCGCTAGAACAAACCTCTGATAATATACATTTTGAAAAGTCTTGTGTGACACGGATCGCCATTGTCGCTTGGTGTCTGCTTTCTTGTTCGAAAAGAGATCGTTTCGTCTTGACTATAACAATTTAATTTGACTAAGTTTTACGCGCTACTTGAACTCATACATTTACGTTGTAGGTGTAAGTCGTCGTTCTCAGTTTTCTGGAAGTTCGTTTTTGCGTTTCTCAGATGTGATACTATATTTTACGGACTGAACGAAATTTCTTTTGGCGTGAAGCAGGACTCATGGTTTTGTGACATATGTGGAGAACATTGATGAAAGCTCAGTTATGTCGTCTTCGAAATCGCTGACACGGTTTTGAGCTAACACTTCAGCTCTTGTGTGAGGCGACACGGCACGTCATTGCCTTTTACTTTATCACTGAAATCGTTTCATCTTATTGCAAAATTACATTTGACTAGACTTCATACGCAGCAGGTCCCTGTATTCATTCCACTCTCAAACGATCAAGAAGATGGAAGAGTCAGCACAGATCGACCTGCTGGTCAAATATTTGCTAAAAGTCATACGAAAGCATAATTCACAGGCGAAAGTGGCAACAAAACTTACTCTTTTGGTCGTTGATTTGATGAGAGTCAAACGAAAGTGTGTAAGTGCTGATGAAGTTTGCTATATCTGCAAAGGTAAATGGGTATTTGTCTCCAGAATACCTGCTTCGTCTAAGAAAGAGAGACAAAAGTCAATATGCCTAATATCGCTGTCGGGAGAAAGGACACTGGGATTCAGAGTGCCCTACGAGTAAAGAGAAGAAACAGAAACAAAACGAAACAGAGAAGAGGGATTCAGAACAAGAAGAAACTGAAGATGATGAAGAACTTGTGCCAGTAAAGACATGGAAATGGAAAAATTGACAATGTGAGCCGATGCGTTGGCCCTGATGTGAAATTTCACACTACCTTCTAAAAGAGAATAGACCAGAAAGAAAACGTAAGTGTTTCTTAGTCTTGACATTCTATAATAAGGATGACGTGTTTTGATTTTTACTCACACTTTATGAAATTGTGCTCTTTCACCTATCTCTATCCCTCTGGAACATGTTTTAGTTAGAATTGAAATGAAAGGATGTTTACCTTCACGCACGCTCTTTAGGCATGCAAGTCGGTAAACAATAGTCAGCCTATTCATCCATCATTTTGTGTCTTGTTGTTTCCTAAATCACACACTGATGCCATAAAATAACGGGTTAAATGGGTTTTGTAGTGTTGGGGGTGGGGTGGGGTGTAGGTGCTTGGCAGAGTTGGTCATTGCAGGTGAGGATTTAGGTGCTTTCAAAAAACTTTTTCTTCTTCACTCTGTGTTAATGGAATATAATGGGTTATTTTCTTCATTCTATGTTGATAGTATATATCAAGGGTTATTTCTTCACTCCGTGTGGATAGTGTATAATGCTTTTCTTCTTCCCTCTGTGTGGTTAGTATATTATGGCTTTTTTCCTCTTCCCTCTTTGAGGATAGCGTATATTGTGTTATTTATTTCTTCTTCCCTCTGCGTAGATTGTAGATATGGGGTTTATTTTTTTTACATCTCACCTCCGTGTGGATAGTAGGTATGGGATTTGTATTCTTCCTCTTCGATGTGTAGATAGTATATTTGGGGTTAGTATTATCTCCCTTCTGTGTGGATAGTATATTTGGGGGGTTTTTTTTCCTCTTCCCTGTGTGTGTGTGTGTGTGTGTGTTCGCGTACGTTATGTAAATCGTATATTTGGTTGTTTTTTTCTTCTTCCTCCCGAGTGTAGATGGTATATTTGGGGTTTGTCCGCGTTAGCGACGTTGTGTGGATAGTATATTTGGGAATTGTATGCGTTCGGGTACGTTTGTATGGATAGTATATTTGGTTTTGTTTTCCCTCCCTTCCGTGTGGATAGTATATTTTGAGTTTGTATGCGTTAGCGACGTTGTGTGGATAGTATATTTGGGGTTTGTATGCGTTCGCGTACGTTTGTGTGGATAGTATATTTGGGGTTTGTATGCATTAGCGACGTTGTGTGGATAGAATATTTGGGGTTTGTACGCGTTAGCGACGTTGTGCGGATAATATATTTGGGGTTTGTATGCGTTCGCATACGTTTGTGTGGATAGTATATTTGGGGTTTGTATGCGTTAGAGACGTTGTGTGGATAGCATATTTGGGGTTTGTATGCGTTCGCGTACGTTTGTGTGGATAGTATATTTGGGGTTTGTATGCGTTAGCGTACGTTTGTATGGATACTATATTTTAATTTTGGTTTTATTCTTCGATCTGTTGTGTGTGTGTGTGTGTGTGTGTGTGTGTGTGTGTTAGTGTAAGAACGTCTGGATAGTATATTTGTTGGGTTTTTCCTCTTCCCTGTGTGAATAGTATATTTTGGGTTTGTTTTTTGTTCTTCCCTCTGTGGTGTGCGTGTGTGTGTGTGTGTGCCTGTGTGTGTGTGTGTGTGTGTGTGTGTATTGGTCTCTGTTTGTCCCTATAAAACTCCCTTTATCCCTATCAAATACATTCTACCTATCTACCTACAGTAGCGCGTATTCAGGTCAGCCACTTGCAACACTGTTGCCATTTATCCCCTAGTTTCCAGTACAGTGACGTCACTGACGCTGGAAATTTTGATACTATAAATATGGACTTGGGGTTTTCCACAGGTTGTAGATATACATATGTACTAGAGTTCATAAACAGGAACATCACTCAAGCTGAGGCTATAAAAAGATAGTGGGGTTTTCCAAAGGAATAACCCACAAGTTGTAGTATAAATAGATAGTGGGATTTCGTATGAATTTTAGCTGATTATAGCTATAAATAGATACATGGGTGTTTATCCACGATCGTCACACAAGTTGATATTGTAAGTAGTTACTAATTTTATCCATTTTAGTCTAAACCATTGTAACTTAATTTTCAGGGATATGTTTATTTTCCTTTAAATTCTGGGACAATTTCGTCATTTTAGCGTTACTTTTAGTCACATCCATTTTGTCATTGAGCATTTCCTTGATTATAGCTATTTATAGCATCATTACAATTATGCAAATTTTTGAACACCCCAGCAAGATTTCAGGTCTTGGTAATGCTTTATATATAAATCTCACGCTTGTACTAGTGTATGTATGTCTCTGTCTCTGTTGTGTTTGACCCTCTACCATCATTGTCCCTAGACAATCCCACCATGTTGAATTCGCCTTGATGCTATACAGACCCACCATGTTCAATTTCCATATGTTAAATTCCCCTAGTCCCTAGACAGACCCCCACTCTATTCCCATGTTCAATTCCCCTTGTCCCTAGACTGACCCGGCATTTTTTCCCATGTTCAATTTCCCTTGACGCTATATAGTCCCACCCTGTTTAAATTCCCTTGACGCTATACAGTCCCACCCTGTTTAAATTTCTTTGACGCTGTACAGTCCCACCCTGTTTAAATTCCCTTGACGCTGTACAGTCCCACCCTGTTTAAATTCCCTTGACGCTATACAGTCCCATATTCCCATGTTCAATTCCCCTTGACGCTCAACAGTCCCAAAATTTATTTCCCATGTTAATTTCCCTTGACGCTAAACAGTCCCACGATTTTTCTCCATGTTAAATTTCCATTGACGCTAAACAGTCCCGGGGGGGTCTGTAATGCTAATTCCCATTGACGCTGAATCGTCCCCCTTAACTACTATTGCATGGCATGATGGGAAATCTCGTGTTTTCATATCTGAAACTATAAGAATATATTTTTCATGAGTAAAATATAGAAATTTAAAAAAGTTATGAGGAATATTTCACCAGAAATTTTCTATATTTCACACTTAAATATATAATAAGTATATTTATTCTGCACAAAAATTCCAATGGGATACCAGAAAGATTGTCTTTGAAATTGTGATACAGGGCAGGCCAGAATTTCAGATGGATATTATTGGACGAGGTCCTGTAGATTATGAAATACATGTCATAGAAATGTTATCTGTTTGTTCTAATTAAATATTAATGGGATGCCAAAAGTAAATAGTGCTTATTTCATATAATGTTTAATACAACTGCATAAGCTACTCTAATTTTATCGGCAACATGAGCATGATGAAGCGTCAGCATTTTCAAGAGCAGTTTTTATATTATTATACTTTTTAGATAGCTTAGGTCTAATAACATTTGAAAGCATGAATCTACAAGTCCACATAGGGGCCCCAAGTTGCCGAGTGGTCTAAACCGCTCTCCGTTACAGATCATTGCCATCTCACCTCTGTCTACATGGGTTCGAGTCTAGGATTCTGCCACTGTTGGTATGTAAGAAAGCTTGCCAGTAGCTTCTCATGGGTCGGTGGTTCTTCCCAGGTTCTTCCTCCACCATTAATACTGGCCGCCATGCATAGCTAATCGTGTGCTGACAAATGGCGTTAAACCCCACAACAACAACAACAACAAGTCCACATAAGAAAACAAATTATCACATACCACCATTTACTTCAATTTGCCTTCACTTCCAGGTTAAGTGTGAAGGGTCAGGTAGGCTGGACCCAAAAGGAGCCTTAATCGATTGGGAACTTATCCCATTGCTCCATTTCACACTTGCGTGATACTGGTGTTACCTTTTTATGTGACAAAGGGGTGGTGTGTGTTTCTGGTATAAGGAAAAACACGTATCTTTAATCAGAATAAGAAAAGAAAAGATTTTGGAAACATAAATAGATTTTTAATAGCAATATTGGGTTTTTTTGTTAACAACAACTAAACAATGAATATTGATATCTCTTAAGACATTATCTTTATTTCTCTGATCATGTTTAGTATAGGATCATAATTACTTTCCAAAACTATCAGTATTCACAGTACTTTGATTTATGTTGTTTCTTTTTATTTTCTCAACTATAAACATTGGGATTTCTTAACTTGTTTTCTAAACTTTTGTTGGACCCAATATTACAAATTTTACTAGTAGAATAAAGTGTATTTTCAGTTTGTCATAATTAATCAGTAGAACAAACAATACAGAACCTGATCTGCCAGCACATTATGTGATGGTAGATCAGGGTTTATGTTGTTTGCAGTTGGACTTGTTATGAGCTATATATAGTTCTTCATTTTCAGACATTTAATGATGTGTGATTGTAAAGTTTAGACTTTTGGATGCCCTATAGCATCAAGTCATCTGTGATAACCATATTTTAGAACATGATGTTTTACCATATAACACAAACTGTAGAGAACAAAGGATTGTTATTGGTTGTGATAGGTATCAGTCAGAACAGTGACTGACTCTGTTACCACATACATTAAGTAAACAATGAAGTCAACAATTAATATAAGAGAGAGGGAGAGAGAAAGGATCTGTTTCAGGTTACGACCACTGTTCATTTCTTTCATTTTATAAATTATTACATAGAATATAATTGTGGGTACAAAATTGTCAAGTTTCCTTCATATATTTCTGATCATTTAGGAAAATTACAGAGTTTATTTCTTTGCATAATGTGACATCACTTTAAATTATAATTCTAGCACAGCTTAAGGAGTGAGTTGGAAGATAGAGAACCAGCTGGGATGTTTGAGTATTAAATAGAAAAATATCTTGATTGTAATAACCCCATGCACACATCAGCGAGTTAACTAATTTCAGTTGGATTTGAGGAACATATACGCATGGCTTAAATTTAGTGGGTAGGAAGTATAGGTGAAGCAAACCAGTAGCATACTACAGTGGTGTCCTGTTGGATTATATGAAAAGTTTAAAATTAGATTATAAGCATTTTGGATGTCGTCAGGGAGAAGGTTCTAAAGAACAATGATAGATGGTGAAGAAGCTGTCTGAAAATATTAAAGCGTTATAGGGATTGATGTGATGCTTTCTGAGTTGCTAATTAGATACTGCATATCTTCATTGTGAAAAAGATCATGTTTGTTATGTACCTAATTATTTATAATCAAATACAGTAGGCATAATTCTTTTTGTTTCATTGTACAAGAGTTTTCTAACCTGTTTCTGCATAAATAGACCCTCTAAAACAATTAATGGATAGACCTTTCATGCAGCTTCCATTCCAAGATTTTTATAATCTTCCCAACTCTCATCATTATGTCGTGGCTTCCATAGTGCAAGTAACAGATGCTTCACTTGATATTTTTAAATGATAATTGTAATGGCACAGAAATCTCACCAACTGTATTTGTACAAGTTTATAACTAATTGGTCAAGTCCAGTTTAGATCAATCAAGTTACTGTATCTATCAATTTTTGTTCATTTATAATTGGTCAGAGATAAATGTTTGATTTGCTTTTTCTAAATGTAGTTAACTGTTTATCTTATTTTTTCATCATATGTAATATAGCATAAATAATAACTCAGTGGCTTGCACTTTCCTGATCTTTTGTTTCAAAGTTACAGTGAGATTTCATTAAATCTCATTTTTAGCATTAATAATGGATTTTAGCACATGAACAATGATTTTAATTTCTAAATCCCTTTAATTGATATGGATATTTACCAGAAGTAAACAAAATGTGTATTAAGTATTATTGTGAAGAAAAAAAATACTTTTAGGTATTAGTAACTGCTTTTTTAGGAGAGACTTCAATTATTTGAGATCTCGTGAGAGGCTAAAATTGTTAGAGACCTCGTGAGAGATTAAAATTGTGTGAGATTTCAGGAGAGACTTCATTACTTAGAGATCTTAAAATTGTTTGAATTTTCAAAGAGTAAGTGTAAGTTGATATAGTGGGTAGAAGGAAACAGTTTTTATGCCTGTTGTCAAGCCGTTTTATTGATTTAGACTTTGTTATTTTCATTATATTTTTTTACCATAATCCAAATCCTATTGCAGGTTCTAAAGAAGGTGTTCAGAAGAAATTAATGTTTGTCCCATTAAACATCTGAAATATTTTTCTACATTAGTACAAAGAGTGAACAAAAAAAGTTTTAAAAAATAACTCTTAATAGAAATCCATATATGATTACATTATTGTAAGGTGCTGTGTTCTTTACTTCATTCAAATGGATAGATAGTCGGCAAGATAATGTTAACTTTTGGCCAGTTCGTATTTTTTAGATTATGTTTCATTCTACTATTGTCCTGTAACAACAATTCCAGTCTGTATCATGACACTATCACCAGAGTAAGCATCACAATTCATTGAAACAGAGAGGATATGAAACCCAATCTATTTTAAAACTGGCTAAATTTTGAATTAAAGTCAAGCAGCTATATTAGCAAAATAGAAAGATCTTTGAACTTTTTGTCATACACATCACTAACAAATAATACACTTATTAAAAACTGAATCATCACCTTTTCTATTTAATACATATAGTGATGACCTTAATTGAATATATTGGATCAAACATTGGTGGTTTATTTATGAACAACATCAGCTTTGCTGACGATATGTCTGTACTTAATCCATATATCAGATGATTGTGAAGATTATCAGGAATTTGTGAGGGTATAGTACTAGCAAATGAAATGGAATACAACACTTAACATATTGTATGTGTTTTAAATATAAAATCTGTTAAAATGTCCACATGTGAGACAAAACTTTGCTGGGAAAAGCTGCTGTTTGTAAATGAACATGTACCTAGGACATATCATTCTTTTAGATATATTACAGGGTTCAAAATTTTGTTTCTGACTTGCTGATCCAGGACTGTAGGACCTTACACAGTCCAGGTTGGTTCACATGGTCCAAGCGATAGTCCAAACTGCAAAACCAATACTGCACTTGCTTTGTTTTTGTAGAGGTTTTGTAAAGAGAAACAATGCATTTCTGCTTGAATTAGTGCACTTTTATGACTTTTCAAACATTTTAACAATTAAACATATTTAATTTATAGGAATAATTAAGAAACATTAAAGGTTGACATGGTCAGTGCTGGTAAAATATGACTGTTTTACAGCAAAAAGATATGGGTTCCAGACCTTGGACTGCTGCAATGTTCAGACCTTGTGGTATGAAAGTGTTCGACAAAGACAGTGTTGCTCTATTTGTCTGGGAGTAGATGTGCTTTTAAGGCTTTTTAAAACATTTTTTACAGACATCAAAAATTGCTTTTTAAATTTTATTGAATTGTATTATGCAAATTGTTCATGTTATACAATAATGCATTTCAGTGTCTGTTAAAACAACGGATTTAGATTTTTAGTGGATTATGATAGGCACCTTAGTGCATCAGAACTGTTTGTGAGTAATTATGTTAACAATATTAACAGCCTTTGCATTTTTCTTAGAAAAAGAGTGTATTTGCTTAAAAACAGAATTGCTAGTAGATAACAACAGAATATTGAAAGAAGTGTTTCACTTTGAAATTTCCTGTAATTCATGAATAATTGATCACTGGAGTATATTGTTGTTTTGTCTTACCTTTTACGTAATTGGTACTTCATTTTATTGCCATATGTGTTCATGTGCCTTGGGACTTAAGTCAGTAATAAAATTATTATTATTAGTAGTAGTAGTATTATAATACATGTTACACAGTACACACTGTCTACGAGTTTAAAAATTATGCAGATTGGACAAGCTTCATATAGCCAGTGTTATTTTGTAATAGATCATATATTGTCTGGGTCATCCAAAACCTGAAGAGAATAGTATTTATTTACCTGGGAAAAAAAACAGAAGACAACACTGTATGTACTTGACTGAGTGGCGTGGTAAAATAATGATTTTACCAAGATATCCGATATAGTGCTGAACTAGTGATTTTTATTTTGATCTTTAATGTTCTTGTATCGATATACATGATTAAAAAGGACAGAAAGAGAGTAGTACAGCTCTCCCATCTTTATAGTAATATACACCATACATAAAGAGGGAAAAATCTAAAATGCCAGATTTTCATTGTATTCTATTCATGCGTATTAAATTTTGTTCCACTTTGATAGCCAAAATAAGTCACATTGCATTAGGTTTTTATTGTTTAATCTCCAACTGAACAAGTTTTGAAGTTTTATATATAAATGTTGTATATAGATCTGCTACCTCTCAACTCCATAATGATTTTCCGGCTGGTCAGCAATGCATCGGTGGAAGGGAAAGTGGAAGCGCGGGTCATGGTGTGAAAATCTCAAAGACATCTAGGGAAAGCAATTTGCAAAAATGACGATGATGATACCAAAGAATAAAAGAAGACTCTGCAATAATATCACATGTGCCAAGAAAATGAAGACAAAAGAGAATTTGATGTGCGTGTGCACGTATGTGATATATTTCTTTAGAGTGAGAGAGTTTGTTTTTTCTTTTGCCACATGACACATCAACGCTTTGTCCAATGACACCACGGCCACTGATGAGGATTGGTTTGGGCAGGAATCGAACCTGCATTATTCTGGTGATGAGTCTGACATGTTCACATTCTGTCTCTCTGGGCCCCGCGGATGAGAGAGAGAGAAAGAGAGCTTGTGTATTCCCAGTAATTATGTAAGTCACATAAAACCAATCAGGTATTGGAACATTTTTTCAACCCTCAACAGAGAAAATGCTAGTTACTAGCCATAAATTCATTCATGTTAATCAGTATGTAATTTGTCTTTACACATTTTGTTCCTTTGAAGACTCTCATTCATGAAGTGGTTGATATATAACATCCAATGAGAGATACAACTCGGTCTTGTTCACATCGTTGTATAGTGGTGCGGCTTCCATGTGATGTAGGCTGAATGTCAGTGACATCAATTTTAAAATAATAGAGTGATAATTTTATTTCTTTGTTGTTTGTTCTTCCCCAGAAACATTTTGATACAATGTATAATTTCTCAAAGACTTTTCAATCAGTTTTTGTGTTAACAGCCAAGATTTAAGACGAGAAAGCATACACTCAAACATGAGATCTGTATGTTTTGTGATGGAACTGTTGGATCCATACATTAAAACATGAGATCTGTATGTTTTGTGATGGAACTGTTGGATCCATACATTAAAACATGAGATCTGTATGTTTTGTGATGGAATTGCGTGATCAATACGTTAAAGCATGAGATCTGTATGTTTTGTGATGGAATTGCGTGATCAATACATTAAAGCATGAGATCTGTATGTTTTGTGATGGAATTGCGTGATCAGTACATTAAAACATGAGATCTGTATATTTTGTAATGGAATTGTGGATTCATACATTTACCTTGATGCCTAATCTTGATGCACGTGACATGTGCATGTTATTAAATAAAGGTCATTGGAAATTTGTTTTTACACTTCAACTTTGTGTGCAATACTTTTGTCGAGTTTCCCCTTCATAAATATGAATATTGCAATATTCCAAACGAAAGAATTGTCTTCAGTGCAGTACAGAATATAAAATCACTGTGTAAGATAAACGGTAAAATGAGTTAAGAGAATACAGTGTAATATATATTTATTAATTTTAGATTTTAAACAGCATGTTGGCCTCTGAACAAACCTTGAATTTAATTCTAATGATGGCAAGTACCTGTGAAACAGAAGAAAAAAACCAAGTAAACAAAACAATGACGGAAGGTTGACAAAGTGATGTAGTGGTGGCATTTTTTAATTAAACACGTAATTTGACAATATTAAGGTGATACCTGAAGCTGTAAATTAATAATTAATTGAGTTTCTTGGATATATGTTAATTTTATTATTAAACACAATTGAGGGGAGGTGGCATGAGGAAATGTTTATATCTACATGTAAATAAACATTATTTAGAATAAGCTGTATCTTTAAAATTGATTTGTTTTTATTAAGACAAGGAAATATTGTTAGTCTTTCATGTATGTAAATGGTGAGAGTGCTAATAAAACTCAACGACAAAAACAAAGCATAAACAAGTAACTATCTAAAGAATGCCTTACCAACTTCTCCGAGAGGGATGTCAATCATATGACTCCCTATACATTTGAGACCATCAGAGCATGGGCAAGCAAACACCGTTTCGTTTGGTTTACCAGATGATTGACGCACGTAGCAACCTAAAAATGTTTTATAAACTAACCATATATATATATATATATATATATATATATATATATATATATATATATATATATATATATATATATATATATATATAGTTTATTACTAGCCGTAGCATTTTTGACTCTCATGATCATCATGTCTTTGTCAAAGTCAAACATGAAACTGAGATAAGACACAAAAAAAAAACAACAGAAAGCGTTGGTGTTACTTAAGTTTATATGAATATGACTAATGGAAGTATTGTTTGGAAATGTTCGATGTTGCATCTAATTGGTTTTGATTCAGATGATAAAACGGCAACCTTGTTGGTATTGACCTACAAGATGAGCAACAGTATAGCGACATCAGTTTTCTTAACTTAAAGTGGTGAACAGTATATTACATTCCCGATAAGTCATTATTTCCGTGATGTCAGTACTGTCCATTGCAATAATAATACCCTCGAGAACTACAAAAACAGTAGTTATTATAAATTAGTGAATGACTAATGAGGAAAATAAATTATTTAAGTTTAAAATTGGGGGGCTGTAAATAGATGATGAATGTATTTGATTGTAGGTGCCCTTTTGAATTGGTGTTGGTTTAAACCGCTTACATTAATATTCTAAGGCGGCGTCTTCTTTTCATAACTCCACTTGCAGTTGTGAGCAATTGCAGTTGGTAGTATAGGACTGAAAGTATGGCCAAGGGAAGAGAAGTGTTTATGCAACTGGACTTCTCTCCAGTTTCTTTGTCATCCAATCATATCCGTGAAGATTGGTCCTTGCAGGGCCGACAAAAGGGTGGGGGCAACCGGGGATATATAAGGGGGCCAGGGCCGAACAACACTTTTTTAGTTTATAAAAGAAATTTTTTGTTTGAACAAGAACTAGGAAATGCTCGGGTGTTTCTTACCCCAGGGCTCGTGGTCGCTCTCTACGGCCCTAGGTCCTTGTGATTAGTTTTCTGTTTTCTTAAACAAACTGAAGGCCTGTAGCCTCAGTTCATCAAATGTTCAGACAATTTTTCTGACTTTTTTTTAGCCACGTTTGGTGCCTGGCTACATGTAATGTTCCGAATGCAATTCTTTGTATGACTAGCTTTATAACAGTGTGAAAAACCTGGTGTGTTGCATCGCTCAATGGACTTGTTTTTGTGATCATATGGGGTAAAATGGTACAAAATGTCAGATATATTACTGATTGCGACATATTAATCCATCTAAAATAGCTGTTATTATTATTTAATGATCATTCTGTAGATGCAACTGAAACTGAGGCAAACTTACAAAAAGGGAGTTGGGAGTATATGTGTTTGTGTGTGAAAGAGTGAGTTTAGTCTTGGAAACTTTTATTCAGGAGAATGTTCGGTACATAAGGAAAAGAAAATTTTCTTTTCATTATGTACCGAACATTTCATGTTAATACTGGACATATTTCACATTGTGGTACAAACAATGATATATTTAACTCCAGGCTTTTACTCTTTAAAAATTACATTTCATTATCACTCGATGAAATACATCCGGTATTGACATAGGAAAAAATATCCTCGATTTATAAGGCAGTATAATCCCTTTTCAACATTTTTAGAAATTATTTATATATTACTGCAATTCAGATCTGACCAGAAAACTGCAAGCTATTCAGTGAAGACAGGACAAAGGTGTTTTCATCTGCATAAATGGACCAAAAGCGTTTTCTTGTGTAGAACAATTATCAAAACTTAGTGTGCAGCAGTATTTGTTTCTGAGTTACTTGCTTAACTAACTTTCATTCACATCATTAACATCCCTTAAACCCCAGCTAGGTAGTCAATAAAATTTATAATACTATCGTCCCCGCCTATTATTACTATCCCCAGTAATATACTAGATTTGTCTGTGTGTATATAAAAAAATCTGCTATATATTTTTAGAAGGAATTTTGCAATATTGTGCAGAACGCATGCTCTATCAGGCACATAAAATAAGGCGCAATCCTAACCCTCTGTTGCAATTTGCTTTCTCCTTTTCCTCTTCTTCTCGATGTTAAATCATCAACACATACCTGATCCTTCGACTCCCATCTTCTCACAGTGTGCCACATTAAATTGTCGCTTCCGCCGGCCTACAGGTCTAAGGTCACTCACGCAACACTCGTCAATGGCACAGTTGTCACCGGAGTGGCATGTTTGCCCCACCCTGGTGCTGGGAGCTCGGCAAGATCCTAGCGGGAGAAAATATATTCTGGGAGAGCAGAAAATACACATTTTCAAATGGGACACATTCGGGAATTTATTATAACCTTAACGTAAGTCACATTTTCTTGCTTTGAACAACGAGAAATTATACAACGATACAGTTCGGTGAATTGATGCCCCTCTTCCCAATGTATTGAGGATACACAAACGAACGGAAATAAAGTGGGAAAACGGGTGGAAAATGGAAAACGCTAAAATAACATTGACTTTAAAGGAGATCCTAAATATAAGCACACAAATTACATGGCGGAGGAGAATGTGTGACTAACGAAAAGAAAAAATATAAACCCCGAGTTTTTTTTCCTCCAGTTCGTTGACTTTAGAACCTCGATTGTGGCAAGCAACACATAATTTCATGGTGATACATAACTGTAACAAATTTCATCAAATTATGTCACTTGCCTTCAAAGTTACAACGCAGGAAACACTGGGACGGAAGTAAAAGCTGAAAATGATGAGCTTTGACCTTGACTTGGAAGACAGAAGTTCAACTATGGCACGCACCACACACACGTAATGATTAATACTAATAGTAACGCGATAACGATTTCCTGTCCACTCATTTTTTGTTGTTTCCTTTCTAAAATACCTTTTGAACTTGCAAATTTAGCCAAAATAAACACACAATACCCCGCTAAAATTAGTTCCTTACCTTTCTTAGGTGGCATGAAAATTGCAGCATTTTTACTAATAAGGTTTAAAACAAACAAGTCTGCATTTTCCTCACAGATATGTGACAAGTTATTGTTACTTCCATGCGGGATAATGCATTGTTACTTGCATATGTGACAAGTTATAGTTATTTAGATGTGTGACAAGTTATTGTCATTTAGATGTGTGACAAGTTATGGTTATTTTGATGTGTGACAAGTTATTAATATTTGCATGTATGACAATTTACTGTTTCTTGCAAGAAGTTGTTACTTGCAAAGTTAATTAGCTTAGTTTTTCTGTTTATTCTTTATACCATGTAATATTTATTTATTCTTCAACTTCATGAATAAGCCTACACACGTTTTTTTTTCTCTTTCCTTTTGTGTATCTTTGCAAATTATTCATGGATTTTACTGGACTTCCTCCTGTATTATTTGATGGTTTTCCATACAGAGACTCATCTTGTATCCTTGACCGCCTTGCTTTTTTTTGGTGCTTTTGATTCTATTTTGAAATTCGTCGTGAATTCTTAAAGCGCCTATAATACATAGTGTTTTCCCCAACACTATGTATTATAGGCGCTTTAAGAATTCGGTTCTCTTTCATGATAGCTTCACCTTTAAAAACAGTAACCTCTTCGTTAGCGTTTCTTTTCTTTCTTCTTTCATATCTGACTGGCGATGGTATGCCACTCACTTTCATAATTAGATACTGCGTGGTCCAAGGATCATTATCACTGGTGTAGGCCCTTTATATGTTTTGTCCTTTTTAAGCTCAAAGATCACCTTTAATGGTGGTGATGGTGTGAAATCTTTTGTGATGTAGTTCACTCGTTTGATCTGATATATACCAATCCAAAACATTAGCTTTGTGGCAAGTTGATTTTGTATATGAGGCAATTTATTTAATAGATTTTTAAAACGATTCGTTTGAAAACAACAAAGCGACACGCAACTGTGCTGTGTTATGTACATAGTGAGTTGCTTGTTCTTTTTGTAGTTGATACTCACAAGGCCAAAGTCACCATCAGCTCGTCAATTGTTTTTCTATCAGCAAATGATGGATATTTTTAATGCATCTTTTTAATATTTCTTTTAATAGAAAATTGGATGTGATTTGGATACTTGAAATTTAAATTGCACGTGTTATGTGCACGTCGTCTATATCGTACAAGTGTCATGATCCCTGAAATTGTCCTATTGTCATTTTAAATTGTTATGATCCCTAATATCTTCCAGTTAAGTTGTCACGATCCCTACAAATATTGTACTGTTAAGTTGTCATGATCCCTACAGATATTGTACTGTTAAGTTGTCATGATCCCTACAAATATTGTAATGTTAAGTTGTCATGATCCCAACAAATATTGTACTGTTAAATTGTCATGATCCCTACAAATATTGTAATGTTAAGTTGTCATGATCCCAACAAATATTGTACTGTTAAGTCGGGGTTGGCAAACTATGGCCCGCGGGCCGCAAGGGCTTTCATGCGGTCCACCAAAGGTTTTCATGCGGCCTAGGAACATTCGCACTGAATCTGTTTATGCTACTCTGTTTATCAAATAAATGTGCTTCTTTTGAAGTCTTAGTTTTCAAATATTAATAACATATTAACAACTGAAAATTAATTATGATGTAATTTAGAAAAACCTAAAATTATTTACTTAATGAACTATGCGGCCCGCGACAAGGTGTAAATTTGTGAATGCGGCACTTGCACTGGAAAGTTTGCTCACCTCTGTGTTAAGTTGTCATGATCTCTACAAATATTGTACTGTTAAGTTGTCATGATCCAAACAAATACTGTACTGTTAAGTTGTCATGATCCCAACAAATACTGTACTGTTAAGTTGTCATGATCCCTACAAATATTGTAATGTTAAGTTGTCATGATCCCTACAAATATTGTAATGTTGTCATGATCCCAACAAATATTGTACTATTAAGTTGTCATGATCCCAACAAATATTGTACTGTTAAGTTGTCATGATCCCTACAAATATTTTACTGTTAAGTTGTCATGATCCCAACAAATATTGTACTGTTAAGTTGTCATGATCCCAACAAATATTTTAATGTTAAGTTGTCATGATCCCAACAAATATTGTACTATTACGTTGTCACGATCCTTACAAATACTGTACTGTTAAGTTGTCATGATCCCAACAAATATTGTACTGTTAAGTTGTCATGATCCCTACAAATATTTTACTGTTAAGTTGTCATGATCCCAACAAATATTGTACTGTTAAGTTGTCATTATCCCAACAAATATTGTACTGTTAAGTTGTCATGATCCCAACAAATATTGTACTATTACGTTGTCACGATCCTTACAAATACTGTACTGTTAAGTTGTCATGATCCCAACAAATATTGTACTGTTAAGTTGTCATGATCCCAACAAATATTGTACTATTAAGTTGTCATGATCCCAACAAATATTGTACTGTTAAGTTGTCATGATCCCAACAAATATTGTACTATTAACTTGTCATGATCCATACAAATAATGTACCGTTAAGTTGTCACGATCCCAAATATTGTACTGTTAAGTTGTCATGATCCCAACAAATATTGTACTATTAAGTTGTCATGATCCCTACAAATACTGTACTGTTAAATTGTCATGATCCATACAAATAATGTACCGTTAAGTTGTCACGATCCCAAATATTGTACTGTTAAGTTGTCATGATCCATTCTCCGCAATCAGGTCTTCGCACATAAATTGTGCGATTCTCGTCACTAGTTGTAAATAACTGGTCATTGGGCCTCGACAAGATGATAGTGAAAAGTAAAGCACACCTACTGTTGGACCAATAGAACTTAATAAGGGTCTATATTGAGGAATATCCTTCAAGCATAGAAAGTTAATGCTTTATCTACGAGTATTAATGCGATAACAGTTACAGAAAAGAACAAAACGATTCCCCAGTATTTGACAAACTAACAGATGAGACTTGATTTACTGTTGTTATTATTACTAGATGAACATGTATGCTTTTCTTCAACTATGAACACGAGTGTGTCGATTTTGTATGTATTCATAAGACAGAAATTTGACGTGTGTCTGTTTGTAAAGATATTTTATCGTTGTTGCGAAAAGCCAAGTACTAATGCCCGCAGAGGTGGCAGGCTCTGTCTGGAATATAGGTGTATTATACACCTGCACAATGTAACCGATAAACTGTCTTGACTATTATGAGAGAAACCCACAAGACTTAAAGACATGTAATCACATGTACCTCAATCTATCATCGGGTTATGGATATTTTTTAGTATTTTGTTTGCCTGCATTTATTCCCTTTTTAATTATTTTTCATTTAATAGGCATCATATGCTTTGTATATGAGCAAAAAAATCTTTTTCAAGATATACAAAGTTTTGATAAAGCTAATAGTCTGAAATACACGGTGCTCTGTGTTTTGTCCTTCTAATACCTGAAAGAACACTGTATAAATTTGGATATACATACTCATGAAAGGATTGGAACAATTTATTTTAAGTCAATGATTGTGAAAATGATATGTTCTTTAAAGCAAACAGATATACGGACTCAAACGGGTAGCCAATATTTTATGTACATAAATGTATATATCAATATTGATAGAAATGAGAATATATATATATATATATATATATATATATATATATATATATATATATATATATATATATATATATATATATATATATATATATATATATATATATATATAATGGTCGTTAGATGATTCATTCATAACTACCGATTTCTCCAAGTGGCATATCGTAGAGACCTGTTCCCTGACATTTGAAGCCCGAGGCACAGGGGCAAACGTAATACACTCCAGACGACGGGGATAGGTGTGAACTTGCCAAGCAGCCTGAAAATTAAGTAATGAAGGATTTGCACACAGACTGAAATTTCATGAAGCGTCATCCTTACATAACAAGGCTCAATCCGTCTGAATTGAGGTGCGTGACGTTCTCGAGCTTTTTTGTCTAGAAATTCATCTTCTGAGCAATGTTCTGCTTTAACTAGACTCATCGGGACACACGTTACAAAGACGACGAGAATGGCCATACTCTCAATGGGACACATATCACATAGACGAAGTACAGGGCTCAGGTTGTCGTTATGACACATAGTCGGATAAATCCTCCCCCCACCCCCACCCCGATCTTTGTTGATACTTATGGACGATGTGTGGGTTTGATGTCACCTGCTCATTTAAATGTGCAATTTTGTTGCATGCAGCTCTTTCCAGAATACACATGCATACAGTTTCAACACTTAGCGGTGTCTGGTAACAGCCATATCTACTGCGAAATTCAAAATGACCACAGGACATAGGGTAGCGCTATTCCACGTGGATTAACAAGTCGTCAGAACATAAGATTTGATCCTGAAATAGTTTGAACATATCGCCGAAATAACCATTCAACCGACCGTGGGCTCATCAGCTGCGATAAATACCGGTAAGTATTTAAAATATACACCTATGTGTGCTGACAAGACTGTCTGTAGATTCTTTTTTTTACAGGTTTTAATGAAGAGGCGATATCAACCCCATAAAAGCCAGTAAATATATCACTATCGATTTGGGGCTGACACACGTCACATAGAAGATGTGCAGGGTCCAGGCTATACACAGCATTTTCATAGCATTGTAATAGTGTATGTTACTACGAAAGTATCAACTTGCCATCGACATGACGAGGTATTTCTATTGTATATGCGATCAAGAAAACATCTTTACGTTAAGGGGCCCCGAGTGGCCGAGTGGTCTAAAGCGCTAACCATTACGGATCACTGCCATCTCACCTCTGTCTGTGTGGGTTCGAGTCTCGGATTCGGCCTATGTGGGTATGTGAGAAAGCTTGCCAGTAGCTTCTCGTGGGTCAGTGGTTCTTTCCGGGGTTTTCCTGGGTTCATCCTCCACCATTAATACTGGCCGCCATGTATAGCCTATCTTGTGCTGAAAAATGGCGTTAAACCCTATAACAACAACATCTTTACGTTAAAAGTAGTTACCGATTGCAATTTGTTGAATATGTTTGTCGGCATGACAGTACTTTTTTTTAACACATTTAAGCTGCTATTTTGTGCCAACGTGACAGTAAGTATATGCAACAAAAATATCTCGTCGAATTGATGATATTTTAATAATTCCGTAAGTAAGAGAAAATAGTTAACAAACTCGTTCTTGGCACACGCTTGGTTTGTGTGATTCCTGGTGTAAGAATGTTTATTTCGCCTTTTTCTCCTTAAAATCTTGACAAAATATTGTTTTAGGTAACAAAAATGCTACAAATTTAATCGATTGAGTAATTACTAATACGGATGTGAAATACAATTTACTTACGTGAGCCTTCTGTCCCAAATTTCTGGCACGTTCCAAGCGCCGATAGGAAACGCTTTCCATCAAGCTGAGCATTTGTCACACAACATTCATCTGACGCACAGTCTAAAGCGCTATCACACGTTCCACCCAAGACTCCACCTCCAGGCTCAATTGGGGGGAAAACGAAAGTAGGAAAAGATCAAATCTTTCTGTTATTTTCAATTTAGAATAGGGCTTGGGGGCAAACCGCACACATAATCATGCAGAAGGTTTGCTGTTTGATTTATAGAATTTATTAACACATTCGCCATTTGCCTTCTTCACATTACAGCTATTTCATGTAAAAGTTTAATAAAACATCCGTCGCTGACCTCAACTGACCACACTTTAAATTTTTCCGCCAAGTTAAGGGTATTAGTTGCTTCTGCGGAATCGCTGTCGAAATGACCTTTTAGCGGATTCCTCATGAAATGTGGACATATTTATAACCTGAAATTTTGTTATCTTCGTTTGCTATAAAATCGGATTGATCATAGCATTCCCATCCGCCATGCCAGAGCAACACACTTCATTCCTGTCCTCAGCAACAGCGTACTCGTAAGATGTAGCGTGTGTCTCAGAAATAGCTACAATTAGTTAAATGCATTTGAGTGGTTGTACGGCAAAGGTCATCGGGAGTTTTTAGTCAAAGTAATACAAAATGTTTCATGAATGCGCGAGTGTCATAAAAAAAGAATTCCTTGAAAGTCAATGTCTCTTTGAAGCTATGCCTTCTTGTCGCAGATAATATCTTTAGTACAAAATTTGGACTTATAATAAACATTCGAACATTTTAATTTCGGCAGCTTAACTCATAATTAACGAGATAATGGTAAATATTTTTTTATAGTTCAAACTGAAGAAAAAAAAACCACGAAATATGATAACATAATTTTGGAGCCCTTAAAACAGAGTTGAATTTTGTTATTAGATAGTATATACATCATTCTAAATTTCTCGGCAGAACAGACGAAATGTGCACAGACGTTTTGGTAAAACAAAGCATTGAACGGTGGACAGTTAAATGCCACGCAATGATGTTTGTAATTTTGTTCTGAGTTTTCTGAGAATGAAGATTGGGAATTTGCATTTATTTTACCTTAATTCTGAAAATTAAATGTTTTCAATTCGTCTTTTAAAGAGAAGCATTGAACGGTCAGAGTTTCATTTCTTCGGGATCACATGTCACACAATATTAAGATACATCATACTACATTTTAGAATATTTAAATATGGAGTTTTGTTGTATTTTTGTTTTTGTTTTGTTGCTTACACTAATATATGTTCAGAGCAACAAAAAAAAAAAAAAGACGCAAAATTGTTATTACACTGAATCTATGCAACATTATTTTTTTGTCCACTATTACACACATCTCTACTTGCAGCCATCTCAGGGGCCCAGAGTGGCCGAGTGGTCTAAAGCACTCGCCTTTACGGATCACTGCCATCTCACCTCTGTCTGCGTGAGTTCGAGTCTCAGCCTCGGCTAACGTTGGTACGTGAGAAAGCCTTTCAGTAGCTTCTCGTGGGTCGGTGGTTCTTCCCGGGGTTTTCCAGGGTTCTTCCTCCACCAATTATACTGGCCGCCATGTATAGCCTATCTTGTGCTGAAAAATGGCGTTAAACCCTATAACAACAACAACAAAAGTAACCATCTCATACTATAATGCAAAAGTCTGTGTAGCACGTGATTCGTATTCACATGCCAAATATCACCCAATAATCAATGCACATTCAATCACGCTTCTCTTAGCGAAAAGCTTTAGCTTAATGCAACACTCCGTTAATAGCTCTATTCCAATGATCCGATCTCAGCTTGTCAGTATCACCAGTAAGAATTAGAATATCAAACAGCTATAACCTCGCGTGCACATGAAATAATGTGGTAAATAAAGTATATGTACGTGCAACGGCAGCTAATGTATTCCCCAGACGCTTTTCCGATCTTTGGCGGAAAGGCTCAAACATGCTCAGAGGCTGCAAATAATTTTGTCGCGGTACTAACCTATTCAGGCTTAATACATCTTATTGAGTGAATGTAAGTGATTTTAAAAAAATATACTTGTATTGTGTACAATAATACTTGTACACCAGTAATATTTCATAAAAAGTTTTGTTTCTTTTGACGCTAAGTATACTTGAGCATCAGCAATTCCATGAATGTAAACGTAGGTCTTGTTATTAGACACATTTGACGTTTATTGCTACTTACCTGGATAACACGTGCCAAAAAATAGATTCCAGTTATAAGGAACAACATGTCGATTGGCTTTTGATCACTGTGAGTTCAGTGTATCTTATCAATACTGTTGACCCATGTGTTTAGTATGTATTAGACCGTATATACTAATGTATATATATGGACAAATAAGTAAATCAGAACATCGGACCAGTAATGGGCTGACTAGTCATATCATAGTCACAGCACTTTAATCAGGAATAATAATTGCAGACAATAAGTACTTTTGATTTTAGGGGGTTTAATTTTGTCTTTCGATGTGATCTAAAGATTATCAAAACGTGGTAAAATTTGATTAGTATTATAGCCATCGCGGCCCTACAGCTATTCTGTAGAACATTAATGCGGTCATATACATAGGCACACCTTTCTGTGTGCGCATGACATGCTGATAAAGAGATCCTGCCCTCCAGAACCCTTCATCTGATGGACACACCTTTTTGTAAGTTTATAAATCATTTATCGTTACGTTAACCCAATAAACGTATTTGTTTACATAAGGAACGAAGTCCTGGAGTGATCTTTCCTTGAGATACCAGAGTCTATGCTTCATCAAGTCACAAAACCTTTTTAAATAAAACAATACAGTCAAGTCTTTATTGAGCGTTTAGTGTTTTCTTGTGTAAATTTAGAGAATACGCATGTGAATATGATGATCTGCAATCTGATTACGTGAAATTTACTTAACGCCTTACAAGCCGTATTTCCGACATATTTTGATAAAACTTGCCGTGTACGATTACATTTAAAGATCATCGTCATCTGCATAAATGACATAAATTAATTACATCTCGCACATAATGAAAATCTCTCTGAAACTACATCTTTGTGTTCGCTTTTAAAAGACATATATACCTGTATACCACTCACATTATGAAGACAAGAACGGCGCCTATTGCCTTGCCTGCACACACGAGCCCATATTCCCTCACGACTAAGCACACATCACCAAAAAATGATGTTACTTAGTCGGTGTTATATGCACTCGTGTGTAGCAGACGCACTCGCATGACGACCTAGTAATTAATTCTCATGTATCTACACAGTCATTCCGGATTCCTATGAAAGAAATCATAGGTATATAGGATTAATTATAGAGAATTATAAATATACACCAGACAGAACGGAAAGTGCTGTCTCTAGATTCCTATAGAAGAATGTTTGATAATAGTAGGCAGAATTAATATTTTAATACAAATAATACTATCATACAGGTTAGAGAATTTTTAATTCGTACTCTACGGAGATTCGAACCCAGGCCCGCGGGTATTAGTATACCACTCAAATTATAAAGACAAGAAGCATAGGGCACAGGCTGTGCATAAGACAATACTGAATGCAATTATTGGCATAACAATAATAGTGTTACAAAGCTATATTTATTGAATTCAACAGTTTTCACAGTGGTGTTATAGATATTTCGTAAGCTCGACATGAAAGTAAAAATGTCGATATACACCTTTATACGATACAACAGTGCGGTGAAGGCTAGTTTTGTTTACAAATAATATAGAAAAGAATAAATATGTTAATGTCTTTATTATTTCAAACATAAAATAGATATACTACATTTCTTTAGAAAAGATACTGAGTTACATATTACATTTAATGATGCTGATGACATGGGAATAAGCAACACATACAGCATAAGAAATCTTTGACAGTCACTTGGATGATCAGTGCTAGCTAGATATTGCTGACATGAAAACATGAAAAATACGAAAGCAGATTCGAATATATCTTGTCACTGATATAATTTTTCGAAATACTCTTCACCTGAAAAAGTAACTGTATAAAAAGACATAACAGACACTTATTTTAGCGAAATCTCCTAAAATCCGAAAATCTAAATGGATACAATTTGATGAGAAAATAATTTTATAGCAAAAACTCAAGGATTTGTTAGAAGGTTGGGACTGAATACTTTTCAACTTACTGAAACAAAAATCTATATGCAGTGGAAAGGCTCACCACAAGTATAAAAAACTCAAACATGGAAGATTTTCACTTAGATGAAACCAAATTTAACTAATGACAATAGTAACACTCATCACGGTTAATAGCTATGACTCTAGTTGAAGCTAGTAAAACGGACAAAATATCAAAAGTGTGGATCAGTTTACGAGGTTATTAAACAAATTTGAAACATCTTCATTTACAGTAAGCGAAACAGAATTTCAAAACGACCACTTTCTTAACTTTACTGTGGAAATATTTAGAATCAGGTTAGTAATTTATTGTGTTCCTGTTGCTTAAAAACTGGATGACTTGACAACGGATATGTATCTCTTTACGACAAAATCACACACACACACACACATATTGATTTAATTTAATTGTTTGCAAGTTTGAAAATCTTTTAATTTTAATTTCATTACATGTCAAAATAATGTAATTTTATTTACTAGGAATTTGATATTTTCCAGAAAATTTAGTTTGACCTGACTCTTTTCATAAACACCTAATAACAGAAACACTGTTTCTATTTTTGACTTAGTTCTCGACCTTGATTCAGAAGTCAATGAGACAAGCAAACAACTTTCTATTTTTATTTTATTCTCGAAGTAAAATGATTAGCTTTTATCAAGGTCATACTGGGAGTGCATGCTTTTTTATGTAAACAACCTCTATTTCGGAATTCTGGGTTTTCCGAAACTGCGCAGTAGTTAGATTTAATAGTGAAGTTTAGAGAGGTATTTTGGAGTCGGGCTTCTAAACACTAGGACGTAAGGTGTTGATTTCATTGTGACCAGTTTGGAGTTATATTTTAATTTTTATTCCAATTATTTGGATTCTAAAAGATTAATACTTTTTTCATGGAAATATTTGAGTGCTTATACAGAATTCTTGAACTAGGACATTTCTTTAAATTTTATTTGGAAATTCAAACACTGGAATATTCTTTGTAAATCAACAAAGAACTGTATACACATCATTAACATAAAGACTACAGTATGCGTCATCGCCTTCCATTCTGGATTTTTCGTCGAGGCTAGAACTTGAATTCATCAGAACTTTTCATTACAAGGACTTCTAAAATTTAATTCGTGGATTACTCTTGGGTTATTTTTGGATATGATTCTTAAAACCGTAAGTTCTTATTTTTTTCATTTTTACAGTGCTTTTCCAGGGAAATAAATTATTTGTTAAATTTTTCAACGCTTGTTGTTTTCACTCTTTCTTTTGTTACTGTTTATTAGAGCCTAAACACGTATATATATATATATATATATATATATATATATATATATATATATATATAATGCAAATCATATGGCGAATAACAATTTAAGAATAATAATTTAAGTGCACTGGATCCAGCAAAGGATCAAGTGTGTCAGGGATTAAGATAAATGCAATAAACTGACAACGAACAGTGCGAAACTAGTAGTATCTAGCTAGCATGAGCGCTTTCGACTCTTTAATGTCTTTTTCAAAGGCAAATACAAAACATAGACAATACAAACAAATAAAACAGAAAAACGGTAATGTTTACATAAAATAACAGATGTCGTTATGGCTCATCAATTTCTAGGTCAATACAAATAGTTTCAAGTATCAGCAACAAGCTGAAATAAACTAGTTGACACATAATAGAGTTAAAAGCTCGAATTCCTGTCGAAACAGTCATGTAAAGTTTCGCAAACATAACCGTTATTATGTTTTATTTGTTTATCTTGTATATGTTTTGGATTTGCCTTTGAAAAAGACTCATAGTGATGCATTCAGAGTCAGTGTTATGTCGGCTGAATATCAATGAATTCAGTTTTAGTAAAATCCAGAGGGGACTTATTTGTTTACAATCTATTTATAATCCAGATCTCCGACATACTTTACAATGTAGCTTTCGATTTTAATCAGATTATATTTGGTGGTCCTTTCAAAAGTAGCATTTTGATACAAAGGTATAATTTCTCAGAGACTGTTCATTTTGCTGCCCTATTAAGAACATTTATTTAACAAGAGAACATACTTTTAACAAAATATAGACCTGTATATTTTATACTGGATCCTTACATTTTTCACTGATGCTTTTTTGACGTATGAATACACGTTCATAAATGAAGGATGTTGGAAATTAAGTTTTACAATTAAGTTTCGTATACGATATTTTCTTTGAATATTCCTTCACTTTGCAACACAAAGATGCAGTCTCTGCTTCAGAGAAAAGGTGAAATAATCAAAAGAGAACACAATCACACACACACACACACACACACACACACACATACATATATATATATATATATATATATATATATATATATATATATATATATATATATATATATATATATCCTGCGCTGCTCTTCGCTGATGGGTCTATATGAGTCTCCGTTGAGTCTGAATGCGTGCGCATGAAGGACTCACGGTACTAATACAGTTCCTACAGTAAACCTATGCAAACATCATGATATTAAAAATTCAATAACTTAACATTTTGAAGTGCTCATGATCAAACTTATATTTCTCAGTATGGTTGAAACATGGATGTCAGCTTCTGTATTGAGGAAAGGATATGAACTGCGGCATTTTCTGGACCTGCACATGTTTGAAACATGTGCTTTCAATTCCGCACCAATGAGTCAGGTGCTAATTTTAGTAATGAGTGTTCCAAGCTCAATGCTGTTAAAGGACTAAACTTCCATCAATAAGACAATTTTTCTATTTTATTCACTTACAACTAGTATAAGCTCTCAAAAGATACTTTTTCGTAAAACATAACTTACATTATTAACCAATCCTGGTCAGCCAAACCCATATATACTCTATTTTATGTCACTCATATCCAGGCTGGTTTCCATTTTTTCCATACCATTAGTACCGTGTGTCCTGAATGTGTTTGGCGACAGCACTCTCTAGCACACCCTGGTCACGTTTAGCGACAAGAGGAATTAATTGTACATGGGGAATATCGGGGGTCTATAGCGACAAGGGAAAATTGGGTTGTTGTATAGAGTAGCGGGTGGCGGGTAAGTTCAGGTAGTTCAGCGGGTAGCCGGTAGTGGGGTGGCGGCTAAGTTCAGCTAGTTCATAAACTATACAATTTTGAATATTTTTTTTACCAAACCTGACGGAGTATCTTCTGACTCTGCTTGCCCATATTGACTGAATAAATGAACCATATGCCTTGACTCATATTCCGAAGACAATCCCAAGGAAGGAAAAGCACCGTCAAACCCATTGTAACGCAAACAGGAAGGCTGAACTGTCCATGGAAGATTCCCCTGTCACAATAAATTTACAAGCCACCCGCCTACCGCCCTGTCCAGCGATGAAAGTCCATACGGGACCCGGATTTGTTTTAGGCAAAGAGAATAAATATCTTTTCGAGGCCAATAAGTGGCCCTGAAAAGGGCCTTTGGTTTTCTTCTTGTTGTTTTTTCAATTATTTTTCTCCACCAACTTCTTATTTTATCTCCTACTTTCTTAACAAACCCCAAATATACTCTCCACACACGGGAAGAGGAGAAAAAACAAACCCAAATATACTATCCACACACGGAAAGAGGAGAAGAAAAAACAAAAACACATAAATACTATTCACACAAGGGAAGGAGCAAATAACCAAAACAAACAACAAACAAACCACAAATATACTATCCACACACGGGAAGAGGAAAAAAATACAAACCACAAATATACTATCCACACACGGTAAGGAGCACACAAAAACCCAAAACAAACAAGCCCCCAAGCCCCAAATATACTGTCCACATATGGAATGAGGAGAAAAAAAAAACAAATTTTTTACTATTCACAAACGGGAAGGAGCAACAAAAAAAAAGAACACAAATATACTATGCACACACGGGAAAGAGAAAAAAAATTTACTATCCACACACAGGAAGAGGAAAAAAAACCAAACCCCAAAATCTACTATCCACACATGGAAAGGAGCAAAAGAAACTGCAAAAATATGCTATCCACACACAGGAAGGAGCAAAATAAAAACCAAACATATATACTATCCACACACGGGAAGGGGAAACAAACACACACCAAATTTACTACCCACAAACGGGAAGGAGCAACACAAAAAACAAACCCAAAATCTAGTATCCACAATAAACGAAAACAAAACAAACCCCAATAATACTATCCACACACGGGAAGGAGAAAATAAAAATAAAACAAACCCCAAATATAATATCGACACGCGGGAAGAGGAGAAGAAAATAAACAACCAAATACACTATCCATACACGGGAAGGAGCAAAATTCCAAAACCTCACTTGCCAGTAGCTTCTCGTGGGTCGGTGGTTCTTTCCGGGATTTTCCGGGGTTCTTCATCCACCAATAATACTGGCCGCCATGTATAGCCTATCGTACGCTGAGAAATGGCGTTAAACCCCACAACAACAACAACAACAACCAAAACCCCAAATATACTATCCACACAAACGTACGAGAACTCATACAAACACACACTCTACTATCCACGCACACGCTCTACTATTCACACAAACGTACGCGCACACATACAAATACACACTACACAATCTACTATCCACACAAACGTACGCGCATGTATACAAACACAAACAAAAATACACACACACACACACCACACAGAGAGAAGAAGAAAAAGCAAACCCGAAAAATACTATCCACTCAGACGGAAGAAAAAGAAACAAACACTTTACTATCCACACAGAACGGAAGGGTATCTACTGTCAAAACTACTCAAATTTTTATTATATAACAAAACCGATATCTACTATCCACACAAACGTACGCGAACGCATACAAAACACGCTCTCCTATCCACACAAATGCACGCGCACGCATACAAACCCCAAAAGTACTATCAACACAGAAGGGAGGGAAAACAAACCCCAAAATCTACTATCCACACAAAGGTACGCGAAAACACAAAAATATACACGCACACACACAGATCAGTAAAGGAGTGAGTATTTATAGTCACACTACTCCACACTTATACCAATTGGCAGTTTGAATAGTCTCTTTTCTTGAGTATTGGGGTAGCCCTGCAAAGAGCTGTTTTTTTGTGGACAGGGAGTTATGTCAATCTTTTATCGGCTAAGATTGTGTCCCTGTCTGGCGGCAGGTTTTCCCACAGGATAGCGTCTGCTTCTTCGGAAAGAGAAGGAGAACTCTTATGTCTACACGGTAGTCGACAAATCCTCTGTCTGGTTCTCGCTGTTGTTGCTGCTGTTCTCACTGCGTCTCAAGCCTGTACTTCTCCGACCACTCTTCTTTCTCCTTCTTGATTTCCTGTCTGAAGGCTTCTACTATCAGGTCTTCGGCTACTTTCAGCATCCTGACATTCTCTATCTTTTCAGGTCTGGGTATCAGGCTTTGCCTGACACGATGCAAATGCACGTAGGCTTCGTTTAATTATGCTAAATTAGAAGGCATCTTCATAGGTGAACGAGTCAACAATGGATGGTCAGACGGCTCTGTCGGTCGTTTGAATTTAAGTCGTTTTCGCCCATACGGGCATGTACGACTGGTTAATTCCCCATTTGGAGCTGATTGATTTTTTCAAAGGGGAAGGAATGGTACCACATCCCCCAACACATTAATGCACTCATAGAGTGCTATTTGATTAGCCGACAGGTCGTGGGACAATATGTCCATTTCGACCTTTATGAAAGGCTATCTCGAGTGGGATTGGACCCAACAAGCACTCAAGATAAATAAATGTCTGTATTACTGCAGGATTAGACATCTCGCAGGATTCGGCAATGATCTTATGGCGTCACCCCGGTTCCGTGAGTACACGCTCAACGGGGTACCTGATTTATAGACGAGAGGGAATCGGCCCACACACTCGTCTTTTAATGTCCGAGCAGGCAAGGAGAGGAGGGCCTCGAAGGGGAGGTCCAAACGTTCGCCGGCACGTACCTGAAACACCAAGATTAATATTGCCAAATTCAACCCAGCTGCTTATATAATGGGTATTCCCTATTACCAATTCTGTGTTAGCCACAATCGTAATTAGTGTCTCTGATTTAGGCTTAAAATTTTCCTATCTTAATTATTCCGAAAGCACACAGTGTGCGTAATTTCCTTAAATCAAAAGAAATTTAGGTCCAAGAGGCCAATAAAAAAAATTTGAATGTCAAGTTAGGTATTGTGGTTTTAATTTTGAATGGTGATCAAAGGATCATATTAGGTTAACAATAGTATTATAGAGTCGGGATTTCAAACCAAATTGAACTCTCTTTATGAGAGACAATAATTAGATAGCCCTGAAAAGGGTGAGGTTAATCCTCATCAGGAAATAGTAGACCCTTCAGATGCTTGGGTGGTGAAAACTCCAATTTGTCACCCTCTTCTTTCACCATGTTTTCGGGCAGATGATATCTCCGATGGCCAGGTTTTCTAATTCAGGTGTTACCTTGAATTTTGGGGTTGTCATGCTATGTACCCTAATCAGTTCATTGGCTATCAATATCACTAATGGCATCGGAGTCAGATGGAATTCATCATTTAGTTTGTGGAGGATCCATGCTGCTTACACGAAAAGTAGTTCTTGTGGTGTAATGAACCTTTCCTGACGTTGTCTTTTGGTATTTCTCTACCACCCGTCCAAGGTGTTCAATGAAGTTTAGTGCACTAATTTGGTCAGCCATCATGTAGCCTATTCCAATTTGTTCTTCCTGGTCAAATATGTAGTTGACCACCTCTGCACTTTGTTTGGCTGTAGGTCGGAATTTCCGTCTTTGTTGTTGTTACTGCTGCTGCTGTTGCCATTGTCTTGGTTTGGCCTGTTCTGGAAAACATTGTCTTGGTTTGGCCTGTTCTGGAAAATCTAGAGAAATAGGCAATTTTTCTTGGGTTTTCCTTATCTTTTGCTGCCTTCTCGTTGTAATTGTAGTTCCAGTGGCTCCAGTAACGTCAGCAGCTTCGATAGTTGTTCTGGATGTTTCAAGTTTACTTGGTGTAGGTGCCTTGAGATTCTTTGGTGCCACATTTCCGACTGGTGTTGTTGTTGATGTTGTTGTTGTTGAGTTCGTATGTGACTGTAGCATTGTTCTCGAGTCGACATTAGGTTTCTCGTGTAGGTTTTGCCTTGCCATGGTTACGATTTGGTTTACCTCAATCAATGATGATAATGATGATGATGATGATGGTGTTGAAATTGGTAAACTTAAAGCTGGTATTACGGATAGCTTTGTCCTTGATTCTTTGTGAATGTCTTTCGGTTTTTCGTTCTTGTTGTCTATGGTGTTTCCTTTGATTAGGTTAACCTCCATTGCCTCTTCTTCCTTTGTTGCCTCTGTAGTGTTTTTTTGTTTGTTTTTTACCTCATTGTCCCTTTGGGGTGCCTCTGCTTGTTGAGTATTGCTCACAGTGTCAGCTAATGTTGATGTTATTACTGGCAAGTTGAGGCAGGCCGCCATAGTTTTTTCTTCTTTCCCATTAGTATATTGTATTTCTGTTGTTACAACTTTAGTACGGGTTCTGGTGGTACCAACGTTACTAGTATACTGGTTCTGTGAATCCCTCGTTCGATCCATTTGTTAAGTATTTGGTGGTCTTCTGTACGTCGGTCGTCTCTGTAGGCCACTTCTCCAGTTGTTGTTAATTGAATTTTCGTCCCAAATTAGCAGGGGTGTCGTCCTTCTTGCTTGGGCTCGAAGGCTCCATCCTGTTGCGATATTCAGTCGTAGTCCTCGTATCGCATTCAAAGCTTGTTCTGGGATGAGTATTTCCATATCTAACGGCACGTAATGATTGTTGTGCTGCTCTCTGCTCTCTTGGTCGATACTTGGTCAGACTGATGATGATGATTATAAAAATTTAGGTCGCCTATGCAACTAGTGCTTTCGCGACCGGTTAGGTCCTGAAGGTCAGGATTCTTATTCTATATATCTGTAGTTGTATTATAGAAGTGTGCGCACATATGTGCATGTACCTCTGTTTAATGATCGCAGAACGATCTGTTAATTGATCATGGGGGAAGGAATTAGAGCCTCATCCCCCAGGCATTTATGTGCTCAAAGCGTACTGTTAATTTAGCCTCAGGCAGTGGGTCCATATAGGTCCCTAACGGCCTGAATGAAGGGCTGGCATGAGTGGGAATGGACGCCAACAATATCCATCAAAAAGCCCCCCCCCCCTCAACCCCCCCCCCCCCCCCCCCGCGCGTCATGTCAGTACTCCGGTTTTAATACAGTATTTTTTGTCATATATCATTAGTGGGAAACAATATAACGAAAATCCTAGGGAACTTTTACCAGAACTGTCAGACACTTTCAGCAACGATATGGCTTACAACCTTAACTTTGTCATAATAATAGACAAAACAAGCAGAGCAAATGGAATAAATGCAAGATAAGCGACGTGTGACATGAACATTATATTACGTGTCACATTATATTACGTGTCAGCTGTTCAGCTCAGCAAGTCTAACGGGTAGAAAACGGTTGAGTTTCTACTAATTTAGATCAAATGGCGTCGTTTCGGTTATTGTAAACTAATCTTCGCTAGCCAAGGTTCCGATGTGATAACCCTATTTACACCTTGGGGTATCGAGTAGATATTTCTGTCCTTCGGGTCTGCGAATTTCATTGGATGCGGCGGCAATCCACCGCATCCATTGAAATTAAGTTGTTCAAATTTGAACTCTGTTCCTACATGATTGAGACAAAGGGAGAAAACAATTTGAATGGACTGATAAATAAGCAATTTTCCAGTGCTGGTTAATGTTTTCACGAATACCTTTCACTCAAATAACATGTAATAGCTTCCTTCTGGTACATAGTCATACTTTCGTTGTTAAACTTCCAAAGTATCATTTTTAGGTCAATTGCCTCCACCATTTTTAGCCGATGTACAATGCATCACGCTGTTGGTTAGTTGGCATTACATACTAAGGGAGGCAACTCATAAAATGCAATAGAAGTCGCTAGGACAAAGCAAATCAGTTCGATCCGCCAATGTGTAGATATGGTTATCATATCGGAACCATGGCTAGCGAAGACGTTGTAAGCTATGCACACGTTTAGAAATTTTTCTAACTGTTGTAGCTTCTTGTTATTTTACTAGCGAAAGCACGCCATCCAACTATTTACTGATGTAAATGTAGTTCGGGAACGACCAATTTATTTTCGGTGGGGGAGGACTGGGATATTCATTCAAGCTATGATATTTCTTGATTTCTTTTCTTCTACAGATTAGAACAAGAATACTTTTTTTTAAAGATATTGGGGCCGGAAATTTTCTCTCTTAAAAATGGAAGATTTCCCCATCATGTGAGGGTTTATTCTGCTTGCTATACGTTTCGTTCCGAAAATATGAAAGGGGATGCTTACGTACATGGTGTTACGACTTTATGATCTTACACTAAGCAAAGGAAAAGAACAAAAATCGACAAATAATTTATTTCCCTTGAATATAAAGTGAAAATTTAAAAAGAACTTACAGTATTGTGAATTAAATCCCAAACAGTCCTAAGAGTTCTATCAAAAAAAAAAACACAACAAATTATGAGTTCCAAATGAATTTCAGTGGCGATGTGCAAATAACCTGGAATGAGCTAATATGTGAACAGTCCTGATGTATCAAATTTATTAATCTGAAATGTCCTTGAATAAATCCACAATAATAGTCCAAAAAGTATTCATGAGCACTTTGTAATAATTTGAACAAATAAATCCTGTCAAATAACAATTGAGCACAACAGTAGGATTGATTCCGCTAAGATTGGAATAAGTAATTTTGACGTAAACAACAATAATATAGAAAGCTAAGAAACAATAACAGAACCAGAGGTGGGTCAACTTCCTTTCTAGAACAAGTTAAATTGTCAACTAGGTCATGAATTTCCAAGTGAAAAACTAATGTCATGAACTCAGATACAAGTAAACATGTTTACCTCCATTAATAATGATCTGAATATTTAATATGTAATCATGGAGATATATTAGGTATGTATTATGTTGTTTATAAAATAAATGTTATTAGTTATTAATGGTATGCCCTTAAATCGATTACTGACCAAGGCAAGTCACACAATATAGATAGACATAGCAAAATAATCGTGGAGAAAAACCAGCAAACAATACAAATTAAAGATACATAACACATGGGGCATGGGGAGTAACTCTTGAGTAATAATGATTGGTCAAAGAGTTGTTTCCCTAAAACTGTTGCTTTTTTTTTTTTTAAGAAAACGCTTTGAGTCCACTGTATTAAATTGGTTTTTAACATTACAGGTATTTTATTTCCTAAAGCAAAATAATACTTCCTTATGCCATTGTCCTTCTCATGAAATAAGGCATACCACAGTAGCAGAATGGGGTACCAGGCTCCGCCTTGACAATCTTTTTGCACAGGTCACATGCGAACTTTCTTTCCTATATGGCGTTGTCAAGTACTGCATCCTGGAGTGACAGAGCTCTGAATCCGGCTGTCATTAAGTATGATCTTTTTAAAGTAGCGCACCAACATCCACATATCATTTGTTTGCAAGCGTAAGTTTACGTCTTTGCCTGCAATTTAATACTTTATTGCCTTAATATTACCCGCATATTCATTTTCATGATGGTTCAAAATGTATACTCAGATCTGCTTTTCTTATATATATATATATATATATATATATATATATATATATATATATATATATATATATATATATATATATATATATATATTCGTTATAATCATCCATCCACAACGCACCATATCAGCTTCTTCCTGTAGTTCAGTTATACTGGTAGTCGTTTCCACAGTTAAAATTTTAACCAGATGCGATCGAGTTGATTCGTTTGTGCCATTGTTGACTTTGGCTATGGCAACCTTGCTGAAATTAGTTTTGGAATTTACACATCTAATTGTTCCAACAAATGTTGAGAATGGCATTATCAGTTTACGACTTTATACTGCGCATCGGCAGACCATATCGGATGAGGGTGACAGCACATCAGGGGCCTGTCATTCTTTTAAATTTACTGAAAAGGCAGGCGGAAAAAAAGACCTCTTTGGCAGTAAATTTGTTCCGCCTTACATTGCAAACCTGCATCCAGTCCGATTAAATGAAATCTCCAGTGCTATACATAAAGATCTGACAATGACCGCTTAGGGGTCATGTTATGGTAACCTATGTTATTACCATTATTGCTAAGTTTATCAATCAGTCAGATGAAGTATTATATCTTTGCGTTCGGAAACAGAGCAGTGTGGATGAAGAACATGAATATGATTCACTTTCAGATTTTCGAAAGCTGCATTTCCATTGGATAATTCAAACGTCACCAGAGCATGACCCTTAAGCAGTCGTCGTCATGTCATGTAGGACAGCGGAGATATGATTTTAATCAGAATGAACCCACATCGTATGCTAGACGTGTGAAGGGAATATGCATCGAGTCAGCAAGTTGTCACTCTGTCATTCCGACTGACAAAACACAGCTTGTTATGAATTCACAGCCAGATTTGTATAAGCTTCACGCGGAGTGGGCTATACTGCAGACTATTTGATTGATTTTTGCGAATAGTTGATGACAACCAATATGTATGCCTCGTACGATGCAGCATTTCAATTTTCATGGTTGTGTATTTTTTTCATCTAAGATAAATCTGAAGTCTTCATCAGAGATGTTTTTGTTGCGCAGAGTTGTGGCCTGCGACTGTGTTGAATGGTAATTCAGCCAAGACACATACTTCATGGCTTTAATGGATAGTCGCCGGTTGATCAAAATTTCTAGTTTCAGAAATGAGACCGCAATTCAAAGCTGTGATCTCAAATACAATCGCATTAGGGGTAGCAATGATAACGACAATATTACAATGCTTCAAACAGAGACACCGCCATCAGTGTAGTGTCAACACTATCCACCGCGTTTATTGTACGCCTGCACTTTTGTACACTTGCCCCGTTGTTCTGCAGCCTCTGCCCGTAAGGAGGTATCATTGCGCAGCTTTTTCAGGGTCTTGGAATTTTAGGCATGGCTACATTATAATTCCCCGATACGTAGCGTGATATTAAAGTTTAATTGATCTGGAGGAGTGGTTAGGTTAGCTCCCCTGCGGACACACACCTGCAATCTGTGGCCGTTGTGTCTTGATAAGACGGCGGATATATCAAAGAAGATTTCACTTTCTCTGATATTCGATCCGCAAACAGCATAGTCTTCAACACGGCCGCCAAGATGTTCACCAAGATCCGCAAATGCCTAGGCTTCTGTTCGCAGTCTCACCGGCTGTTTATTCCTCTGGCCGATTGCAGAATGCGTCTTTTTCTAAAATAGCTCTTTTCAGCCTGTGAGATGAGTCATAGAGGCACTACTCACCCTAGTACTAATATTAGTACCCTTACTCCTACCTCATGGACAGGGTACTAACATGAGCATAAACGTGTGAATGGAACAAGCCGGGTGTGATTCACACCCGGTGCTCTTATAGCCTAATAATAACACTTTGAACATCTTCCTTGCATATAATCCAATAAATTGAGTAGTCCTCTTATTTCATACCGGAAGTATCGAAAGTCATTGTAGAAATAGTTGTAAAATCTAGTTTACCTTTTTTTAGCCGACATTTTCGTTTAGGTCGTCCGCCATCATCATCATCATCAGTCTCCTGACCTAGTGTGGTCGTCGAGGCACTGTGCTGCTGAACATCTGACCAGTTCTCTCCACTTGTCTCGATCATGTGCCAATGCCTGTGTCTCCACAAAACTTTTCCTGGTCCAGTCTTTGATATTGTCAGTCCACTTTTTTCTCTATCTACCTCTCCTTCTGCCACCCTGGACGCTGCCCTGTAGGACTGTTGTGGATAGACTGTTGGCTCTAGTGACATGGCCATACTATTTCAGCTTTCTCTTTTTAACGGTGGTAAGGAGGTCCTCATATTGACCTAATTTGCGCCTGATGGTGTTACGCACTTCTTCATTTGTGATGTGGTCCATGTAAGAGATGCCAAGGATGGTTCTGTAGCATCTCATTTCAAGTGACTGGATTCTTTGTTGTAATTCTGCTGTCAGGGTCTAGGCCTCACATGAGTACAAAAAGATTGAGATGACTGGAGCTCGCAATAGTCTGATTTTAGTTTTCAGACAGATATTCTTGTCTCTTCAGATGGGTCTTAGCTTTGACATAGCTGCCATTGTTTGTGCTGCTCTTGACAAAATTTCTGCTCTTGATCCCTCTTCGGTGATTATGGAACCAAGATATTTGAACTGGCTCACTGTTTCCAGCTCATGTCCTCTGACTTTAATCTTGGCTGAGATTTGTTTGCCACTATTTGTCATCAGCTTTGCCTTCTCAGCGCTTATCTCCATGTCAGATCTGGAAGATGTTTCATGCAGGTTCTTCGCTGAGGTGGCAAGCTCGTCTTCACTGCCTGCCAGCCCATCAATGTCGTCTGCAAAGCGGAGGTTGGTGATGTTACGCCCTCCAATGCTGACTGTCCCACAGTGGTTTTCCAGGGCTTCGCTCATGACGCACTCTAAGTAGATGTTGAAAAGCGTGGGTGACAGGAGACAGCCTTGACGCACTCCCACTGTTGTCTGGAACCAGTCCCCCACAGAACCTTGGGCGATTACTGCACTGGTAGCCTTGGTGTACAGCTGCTTGATGGTATTGGTTAACTTTTGACCCATGTTATACTTCTTCATTGTGGCCCACAATGCCTCATGCCACACTCTGTCAAGGGCCTTTTTGAAATATATGAACACATGATAGATGTCTTGTTGGTGTCGCGAGTACTTTTCACACAGAACCCTGAGATTGAATATTTGTTCTGTTGTGCTTCTTCCACTCCGGAACCCAGCCTGTTCTTCAGCGATTATTTCTTCTGCTTGTGGTTTCAGTCTGTTCAAAATGATCTTCAGCATTACCTTACTAGCATGGCTGATCAAACTGATAGTTCTGTAATTTTGGCACAGCTGGAGATTGCCTTTTTGGGGAGTGTTTTAATCAGTGACTGGGTCCATTGTGTTGGCCATTTACCTGTCTGCCAGATCTTGTTGCAGATTTTTGTTAGCAGCTCTTTCACTGATCCCCTCCCCCATTATTGATAAGTTCAGCTCGGATGTTGTCTACTCCAACTGCCTTCCCATTCTTCAGTGCTCTTATTGCTGACTCCACCTCTTCTTTGAGAATGGGGAAGTCATCATCATTTGAGGAGTTTGGAACTTCAAGCACCTCTGGGTCTCCTGTGGACTGATGGTTGTAGAGTTCTTTGAAATACTCAGTCCATCTTTCTGCAATGGCACTCGCTTCTGTGAGGCATTTTCCATTTTTGTCTTGAATGGTACTGACTCTTGGTTGTTTCTGTCTGGTGAGGTCTTTCACAATTTGGAATGCCTTTTTGCTGTTATTCTTTATCAGACTGCTCTCTATTTCTGTGCATTTTTTGTCCAATCCAATCTTCTTTTACTTTCTTCAAGATTTTTCTGATAGTCTTGTTTATTTCTCTGTACTCCATTGCCCCTGTTGTGTGTCTGGTGTTTTTGAGTTCTCTTCGGGCATCACACAACTTCAGAATCTCTTCTGTAACCCAGGGTTTTTTCTTCGGGCGATGGAGGCCAATGATGTCTTTGGCAGCTGCTGTCATGACTGTGTTGAAGGTGTCTGTCATCCCTTTGACATCACCATCCATCACAAGGAGTGGAGCAAATTTTCCTCCAATTGTGGCTTGGAATGACTTGGAGATGTTAGGGTCCTTCAGTTGTTCAAGGTTGAATTTGAGCCTGATGTTCTTTGGCTTGTTGATTTTCTTCAGCCTCACTCAGAAGTTCATAATCACGAGGTCGTGATCACTCCCAACATCAGCACCTGGGAACGTCCTTGTTTTTGCTCTATTGATGCCAGATCGGTAACGGTTTTGAACCATTATGTAGTCGATCTGGTTGTGATTGGTTCCATTTGGAGCGTGCCATGTCCAGCATCGTGAAGCTTTACGTTGTCCCAGGGTGTTGGCTAGTACCAAATTGTTGTAGCTTGCGAACTCGAGCAGCCGTCTCTCTCTTTCATTGGTAAGCTCATTGCAAGAAGGTCCACAATGATCTTCCCAGTCTTTTAGAGCATCTTTGCCAACTTTGGCATTCCAGTCTCCTTGGATGGCGAGGATGTCTTTTTTACTGACCATGTTTAGAATACCCTGTAGTTTGTTGTAAAACTCCTCTATTTCTTCAGCATCATGATCGGTAGTTGGAGCAAAGACTTGGATAATTGTGATGTTAAAGGGAGATGCTTTCAGACGAATGGAGATGATTCTAATAGATATGGGGCAGCATTCAAGCAGAGATCCCTTGATGGCTTTGTTTACAAGGAAGCCTACTCCATTTATGGACTTGTCACACTCTCCACTATAGTATAATATATGCCCATCTTCAGTTTGGTGTTCTCCTAGGGCTTTCCATCTAACTTCACAGAGTCCCAGAATGTGCCATGTGTAGTTTTCCAGTTCATGTGTCAACTCTTGGAGTCTTCCAATTTGCGCCAAAGTTCTAATGTTCCAGGTGGCGATGGCAATGCTGTCTCTGGCTCTGATTTTATTCAGAATACCAGTAGCGAACTTGTCACCTCCGTCCTGGTGGACAACGGCAGGCGCGGTACTTGTTGACCCGGGCGACGATCGATCCGGTATGGTAAGTTCAGATTTGTTCAGCATTATCAGTGTGCCTTGGGCAAAAGTCGTCTGGCGGAGTCCATCCCTCTCCAGACCAAGGAGTTTCCAGAAGGGGATGTAGTACATCGTCCAGCTGCCTTAGGGTCTCCACTCCGGATTTTTTTATAGGGTTTACTCCCTTAGCCTTTGGATAACCAAAGCCGACCTGCAAGGCAGCAGGAGACTCGTGGATGGGAGGGTGCGTCCATTTCCCGAGCAGATAAAGCATCTGCCACTGCCCCATATTAGTTCAAATAATGATTACTTCCGTTCTCAGCCTCGTTTGTTTGTGTGCCATATAAGGACATTGACTCCTTAATTGGAAACGTAAACAGATCGTAGTAAAAATTTGGCGCCGTTTGAGTCAGAGATTCTGCGCATTAAAAGTAAATACGGTTTATCGGCAACTTTGAAATTCCATTAAGAAGCGATTATTCGCCACTTGATTGATAATAACGTAGCGTAGAATATCAAAATATGGTCTGGCAAAGCCTTACGTAGAAAAGGGGTTATAGCGAGAGTCTCGCGTTATCTGTCATGGCGGACAGGTGAGGTTAGTGTAACCATGCCAATTTATTTTATCGTGTAAGGGCTTAATAAATTCAAAATAAGCCAAACTTCTTTCACAACATGATTATACTTATGTAGTAGATTTCTACAATGTTTGTTTTTCTGACTTTAGTGATGATTGTTTTTGCTCAATTATATGATATGGGATTAGTTCGTAGCCTCAACCACAACAAATCAAGTTGAGGCTACGACATCGTAGCTATACTCACCCCGAAGAAAAGATTATCGCCCAGACGTTTCACTGAATACCACTTTATCATTTTATTGGCAATCGAGCGAGTGACCCAATGAGGGTAGTACTGGTGTTCCAACAAAGAAATTGCAATTAACCATTGTTGCTCGCGGGTTGGCTTATAATGCTCTTAAAGTAACCCAGTACTCGATGTCCATCTGCTTTTCATCCGCATTCCACCCAAATCTGAACCAGTACATGTCCACCACAAGGAGGCTCAGATACTCTCGCACCAGTAGTGTGTATTTTTTTGTTGGTACATTACACCTTTCGTGCGGGGTCCCCGAGTGGCCGAGTGGTCTAAAGCGCTCTCCGTTATATATCACTGCCATTTCACCTCTGTCTGCGTAGGTTCGAGTCTAGGATTCGGCCAATGTGGGTATGTGAGAAAGCTTGCCAGTAGCTTCTGGTGGGTCGGTGGTTCTTCCCGGGGTTTTTCCGGGTTTTTCCTCCACCATTAATACTGGCCGCCATACATAGCCTATCATGTGCTGAAAAATGGCGTTAAACCCCACAACAACAACAACAACACCTTTCGTGCGAGCTGTACCAATACTCCGTCATCGTTAATCTCAGATGTTGACAAAAATGATTCGTGTTCCGCGTTTGTGTCTGGCGGCAACCCCATGGATTCGCTTTTAAGCTAGTATAGTGCAAGTCTTAATTGTCCAAATTGAAGATGTTAGAGAGGCTGAAAATCTAGATGCTTGCGCGATGACGTTATATATTGTTAGGGTGAATTGTGTATGTATATATATATATATATATATATATATATATATATATATATATATATATATATATATATATATATATATATAACTCTTGATATACATGGCTGTATCTATATTATGTGTAATTTGTTTTCACGACTGTAAATTGTAGTGAGAGATATAAAGAGAATATTCCATAGCTAATTTTGTACGCGGGTATGTATTATATTTTTAGATATTACAGTGTCTGTAGATGGCATAGGATCTATAAATAGATGTAATGTTTTTAATCATGCAAACTGTTAACAAGTTTAGGGTGATTTCTCGTTGGGTGGAAGGAACAGGTGGGTTCTTTTAAGTTATTTTTCATTGGATGGTTTAGTTCAGATGGGCTCTCGTACGATGTGGGATATTTGCAAAGAATGACATAGCTAGTAATAACAAAATGCGATTTTGCTCAGTCTAATTCTTATGTTCTTATTATAACGTCAGTGTGAAGACGTATTTAACGTTGTGCTTAGATATTTGAGAGGAAACATTTTTTTTTTAATTATTTCATTGGAATTACGAAGTGCTCCTTGCACTAAAATATAATTCGGGGATTATTGTGAATTATTTAAATAGTTCTGGATAATGCCATTTTTATGCATCAGAACCGTTGACAGACCAGTACATTCGAGAATCTGAAATTCATTCGGAACATGAATATATAATATACACTGTATCAATGATATGCCACGAGATGTATACATTTTTCATTAAATTCGTTTCCTTTTAATGAAAAATGCATACGACGAGTTTACAAAACTTGTTGCTTTTCATACTTTTCTGTTACTTATTTTAATGGCATAGACTCGTAACAATATATATATATATATATATATATATATATATATATATATATATATATATATATATATATATACGTGTTTGTGTTGTTTATTTTCCGCATAATCTTTAGTGGTATTCCAAATAATTTCCAACGCTGAAGGCGTTGCTGTGTCTGCAGTGTTTATACGTGTTGGTGTTGTTTATTTTCCGAATAATCTTTAGTGGTATTCCAAATAATTTCCAACGCTGAAGGCGTTGCTGTGTCTGCAGTGGCCTGTTGTCTCTACTGTACTAATGTAATAATGGCCTGAATTGTACTGATGTGCCAGCAGTCTATTGTTGAATGACACTAATAGAATGACACTAATATAATCAAAGGTTTTCTTGCTGTTTGTTTTCCATGAATATTTAGATCACTTGGTTTTCCAGAGAATAAGAAATAATTTAACCCAAATCAGTATCTGAATACATCAATATAAATGATTTCTGTCCAAATGGTATCGCAGGAATAAATAATTTTTCCAGTAAACAAGATTTTATGTTATTCTACCGGACCTTGTTCACGATTAGCATTTTCTAAAACAAATAAACTATTACCAAATGGAAAATTTCTAGAAGATTCCAGATGTTTACAAGATAAAATCTGTTACTAAAATTATAACATAGAAAGTGATAAACACAATGTCCTTCATTCAGACCAAGATAAATATGTTACTTCTATTGGTAAGGATCCTAATATTAAACCCATACTCAAAGAGAAAATATTAGTTATGTATTAGATGCTTACAGAATTTTAAAAAATCAATGATTTTCGTGAGGTCGAATACATTTCCGAAAGTTCATCTTCTACTACATCTTTCTATGAAAGGGCTAAAAGGAATGGACACCAGGACATATGGGTCAAAAGTACATTCCGCGTGCCATCATTTGAGAGGTGAGCACAGTCAGCCCTAAAATTAATGATGCATAAATGTTGCCCATCCATTTACTGCTCCAGGTCCCTTGGTGTAGTGGTCAAATGTCAATTAGTATCGCGCGGTCATTTTGGGTGTAAAACCAACTGTTTCTGCAAATGATCTTTACAGGACCGGGCATTTGTAATACATCATTCCAAACCCCTCGCGGGAGATTTACTTGCGCCAGCCTTGAGTCTAAATCCATATTATACACACTGCTAAATGTTCGCAGACCGTTGTGTCAAAACTTATTGTCAAACAGATTCAAACTGGTCTGCGTTGGATTGGCTACTTCAACTGGCTGAGTATGTAAAAGATGGGTAAATTATATGGATTTCGACTCTGACTGTACACACACACACATACACACACACATTATATATATATATATATATATATATATATATATATATATATATATATATATATATATATATATATATATATATATATAGAGAGAGAGAGAGAGAGAGAGAGAGAGAGAGAGTTTTCGCTTTTGAAAGTAGACGTCAAATCTCTCTCTACATGCATATATATACATATACATACATATATATATATATATATATATATATATATATATATATATATATATATATATATATATATATATATATATATATATATATATATATCTGTCTGAGTGTGTGCGTGTGTGTGTGTGTGTGTGTTACGACTCTACAAACTAAGCAACAGATTGAAGGAAAACCAACACGTTTTCGTTCAACTTAAAAAAACAATTTAATTATCAAACGTTATAAATGAATACACTATTACGAAGTGAATCCAAAAGATTCATGGCAAAGTTCTATGAAAGTCCAAAGCAAGGAATAGTGTCATATGAATTTAAAAACCGGACATGTACTGCTCCATCAAGAATCCTGACGTTGTCAAGATGGCGTTGTCCAGAACTCTTTTGAGTAATTGACAACAGTTCCTGAATAATATTATAGTCAAAATAATGAGCACTTTCTATTTCCACTTTACGGTCAAAACAAATGTTTTTCCTCTCGAATAATATATAAGTACAACATGAAACACCTCTGCAGATTTACAACAGGAACACAGGAAATGAGGATAACTCCAAATTAGGAATGAATCTGATTTCACCGTTCTCTCCTTATATACACCTCTATATATACTCTTCTAATACAATTATACCTCACAGCATATCCCACATTAGAGACCTCACTACTAAATTTATTCCGAATTTGTCTATTCATGTGACCTAGCCCAACCAATGGGAAGTTACTGAAATCTTCTTGAACCGTCCAACCCTCATCAGCCTGTAAGGAAACTAACCCAATGTAGTCATTAAGTGTTATTATTATGATTATTATTAGTAACTGTCAACACAAACATAAGCATCTATTTATAGACCCAATGTAATTATACGCTCGTTATATTCATAAAACAGATCCAGTTCACGTAGGGAAATTCTAACTATACATGATCCGTACAACTTACAACCATGAATAAAAAAATACAAAAATTAGATAAAATCATGTACCAGGAGTCACAAAACTATAGATGTACATAACAATATCTAGCTATGGTACATGTTAAATGCCAGTAAGATATCAACATCCAGCTGTTACCACCAAATCCGAGGAGTTAAATTGATTTTACCAACATTTCATGTTACACTGTGCTCAGTATTTGTTAACTGAATCATCACTGTCAAATCTTAAAGTATGGTTATAAAACTGATTTCATGAGTGGTATTAGTCCGATAAATCAACCCCCCCCCCATCTGCGTTTATACTGATGGACGATACTTGATCAGTCAATATCATCACGGGTGAGGGGCTGGTTTATCGGCCTAGATTGGTATTTGAGACAATCATTTTTTAGTGTAGGAAGGTTTAATTTGTGCGCTATTTGTGCGTTGTCTTTGTTGACAAGTGCGTGAAACTAAGTTGTGTGACAAGGATATGGTGCTTTCCGGTACCTGTTTATGTCTTGAATCTAAATAATAATAATAATAATAATAATGATAATAATGAGGACTTTGTATAGCGACTAATCTTTAGAAGCTCTAAGCGCTTTACAACTTTAGACAACACCTATAAGACAAAAAAACATATAAGGATATGATTACAAAAACAAACACCATGAAATTAGAAAACATTAAAAAAACATGCTGAGGATATTTAAGGTAGGAAACATAATTAGGTCTTTAAGTTTGTTCTTGCAGTCGAAATAAGTGAGTTTTGAGAGCTCTCTTGAATGTGATCACGGTGTCTTTGTGTCTAAGTTCAGTGGGCAATTCATTCCACGTTGCTGGGCCCTGGTATGTAAAAGAACGCTGTCCATATGACTTTGTTTTCATAGTGGGAATAATGAGTATACGATTGTAAGAAGAGGAGCGCAAGTATCTTGCTGGTGAGTACACATGGGTGAGGTCGGATAGGTATGTTGGACATGAGTTCGACAGTGAAACGTAGCACAGAGAAAAAAATTTGTGTTTGATTATACCATCATTTACGTGGCACAAATTTTTACACTTAAATTCTTCTGAACTAAATATTACAGTTATGAATCTGATATTAAATCCGTCGAATATATTGGTCGGTGGAATATATGGATTAGAGGCTCTTTTATCTAATGATTACATGTACGATTTTCATGGCGAAAAATTCGACGGGGTGGCGGCATTTTAGGTTTTATTTTTGTTGGACGATATTTTGGCGGTTTTATAAAAATGTAACAAACGGTGATCGTGGCCAAGAGAAAAGAAATACCACACTGTTTTGGAACTTGAAAAACCATCATAAATTTTTAACGTGTCGAAAAATACGGATCGGGTATTATTTCAGGGCTGAGAAACACAGAACGTTTATGAAGGTTTACGGAGTTCTAAAAATGGTGATGTGTGTGCTACTTAAATCAAGCCATGATAAAGTACCATATATCATCAAAATTATTTCTTTTAACAAACATGAAAACTTAACAGAGATTGCATTTTTCACCTAACAGAAATTTAGTCATTGAGTGAGATATCAGGGATACGATTTTAAGCTTGTCATCAATATTAATTACGACTTATTCCCTAATAAGGAAATATGGATCTATAAACTTCGACGTAAAGAGCAGTTAAAATTGCCACTAACAATTCAATTTAATGTATCACATTTTTTTCTTGATGGCAATGAGAAAAATGTCAGAACTTTTTAAAAGTATTATCGTCAAGAAGTATGAATTTCTCAAGTCAGTTTATCTATTGATGTAGAAATAAGTTCAGAACATTTATCAGGTAAAATCGTTTGTTATTTATTTATTTATTTAAAATAACCCAAGTTACACTAGCCACATAGTGTTATAAACGCTTAGATCCAGATAGAAATATGCGAATTCATTACATAATACACTAGAACGTTTTTGTAAAAGTATTAAATAAGTACTGTTTCCTTTTTCTTTTTTTTTTAAAGAGAAAAAAATATTTAAAAAGTTATAGTTTATTTGGTCTCTATTTTGGGTATAATCCATAGCACTTAGGCTGTGCATTGTAGTTTATGTCAGTTTTAATTCATACATTTCCCAAGATGATGGTATATTTATAAGTTGCATAGGACTATATAAACAGGGTCGGATTAAGGCCTCTATGGACCCCTGGGCACAGCCAATATAGGGGCCCACAGCTATCCTGCCTTGTCCATTAATATGGTTACAGTACTATTAACAACACTGCCTGTGAAATCAGACGATAATATATGGGGCCCTTTGAGCCTCGGGGGTCCTGCCTGTGATATCAGACGATAATATACGGGACCCCTTGCCCTTGAGCCTCGGGGGCTCTGGGCACGTTCCCCACTTTACCCTAATGGATAATCCAGCCCTGAATATATATATATATATATATATATATATATATATATATATATATATATATATATATATATGCAATAAACTGACAACGAACAGTGCGAAACTATTAGCTAACTGGCCTAAGCGATTTTGACTCTTTAATGAGTCTTTTTTAAAGGTAAATACAGAACACCATATACAAAACAAACAAATAAAACAGAAAAACGGCTATATTTGCAAAACTTTAAATGGCTGTATTTACAGGAAATAAACCGTTAACTTTATTATGTTTCAACTAGTTTATTTCAATTTGTTGCTGGTACTGTAAAATATTTAAAAGCGGTTTAAACCAAGAAGACTAGAAACGGCCAACCATGTACAAATAAAATTTTCTTTTGCAGCCGACACGTTTTCTTTTCAATAATTCTCTAAATTTGCTTAATAGCCTATGACTACTATAACAACGAAATATACGGGATATAATTTGCGCGTACATAAATTTACATAAAATAATAGATGTCGTTATGGCTCATTAATTTCTAGGTCAATACAAATATTTTCCAGTATCAGCAACAAGGTGAAATACACTACTTGAAACATAATAAAGTTAAATTATTTTTTTCCTGTAGAAACAGCCATGTAAAGTTTCGCTTATCTGTTTTATTCGTTTGTCTCGTCTGTGTTTTGTATTTGCCTTTGAAAAGACTCATTAAAGAGTCGAAAGTGCTCAGGCAAGTTAGATACTAGTTTCGCACTGTTCGTTGTCAGGTTATTGCATTTATCTTAATCAATCCCTAACACACGTGATCCCTTGCGGGATCCAGTACACTTAAAAGGATTGTTAGTCGCTATATGATTTGTATTCTTTCACACACACACACACACACACACACACACACACACATATATATATATATATATATATATATATATATATATATATATATATATATATATATATATATATATATATATATATATATATGTTCATGAGTAGTGACTTAAATTGCTTAAAGAGGCCATAATGCTTCATTCATAAATTACCTCCGACAACCTAGCTCAATCATCACTCATTTGGCAGACTGCAACCGCGTTACTGCAGTCAGTCCAAATAGAAACAAAATAGTTCATAATATAGATTAAACTATATACATGATTTCGCTGAGTGTTTCATATTCAGTTAAGCAAGTTTATATTATGAATAATTTCCAATATAATGATATATAATATTTTAATAAATCTGTCAATTAACTATGTAACTTGCTTGCGGAAGAATATTGAATGTAATGGAGTTCGGATGAAGGCGCATGAAAGTTGCAGACAGCAAAATATTTAGTGAATATGGAGGTCACTTTGATGTTTATGGAATAATTACTTGCCCAGTTTCTAGTGGATTTTAATAAAGTGAAACAAACTCCAATGTGGGATCTGTTGGTAACAGTGAATATCATCGAAGATGAGTAGAAGACGGCGAAAATTGCCACCACTTGTTGGGTGGCTGTTCGCGATAATTGGTGAGTTCCAAAGGCATACTGTATTTCTACTATGACCTACAAAGTAATTATGTTTTAAATTGTTTATTGAGGTAGAACCTTATTGTTAGCAAAATGCATACGAGTATGGTCATTATGATACGAAAAGTATAGTATATTATACCTGTATTTTAACATGGTTTTTAATTTTGATGCATTGGGTCACATTGAACATTTTTGTACTGTAAGCCTAGCAGATGTGTATGTATCGGCATTTGGCTGACTTGTTGAATGAAAGTGAGACGAGAAACTGTCAAGATGTTAGGTGTGTTGAACTTTTGTTGACATAGTTTTCCTGCGTCTGATGGATTTTGTTTTTAACACAGATTTTCCAGATTTTAGTGCAGGAAAATAAAAATGTTTCTGTAAATGCTACTGCGCCAACCATCAAGCTCACCAGTCCCTGGTCCTACATGTAAGACCTGACGCTGATATTTACGTCGTGAGCGTCATGGTCTTACAGCCTAACTAACGGCGCTGTGTAGCGTGTTTTGATGTTGACTAACATCGTTACGAAAGTCAAATTTTCAGGAATATTTTAAACAACTTACAACTAAAATAACGACGATTTTCCACAAAGTAAAGTCATAATGTTTTACTTACTCTGATGTCTTTAATAAATTCAAATTCTCACAAAAGAAATGGATTTATTTACAAGTTTTATTGGCCTACATTTTGGTTGGCTGAAAAGCGCTGAAGGCCCTGAATGCCGAAATCGGGTTAAGTTGAAATATTATTCTTTAACGAAACAAATAAAAATATATTATGCCTATTTGAACTGTAAGCAATGATTCATTTTGTTCAAGAAACTTATCCCCAACATGTGCCTACTTGAACTTTCTTCGGCATACCTCGACTACTGTCGCATTGCAAGAAATTCAAAATGTACGTCAATGGAACATGAAAATGCTTCCATTTGCTAGTATCATATTTCATTCCGCCAGGATAAAGACAGCACGGTAAGTATATTAATTGCACATAAATTAGTTGAAGAGTGTCGATATAGGCTGCCAAGTGAGTTAGATGTTCCTGAAACTTTGATTACTCATTCCGATGTCAACGACATCGGAACACGCTATACAAGGCCATTATTTTGATAGTAAGACATAGCACCTAACCAAAATCAACATGTGCTATGTCTTACATGGGCTAACTAGTCCCGAGTTTCCTCTGACCCATGCCACCCCATTTTTGATATTTGGACATTTATGTTGGGGTATGGGGGGGTCAGAGTCCATTCCCTATTGAAAAGTTGGAATTCACTGACACCATTTGGTGTCGGCATGGCGTAGCCACTTACTAGCCAGCCCAGCAAACTTGAACGACCTTTCATTGAGATATACCTGCATGAAATAATAGGAATATGATTTATTTTCTCAGAAATTGCGATCACAGCATTCATCATGTCTTTAATCCGCTAACAGATAAGACAAAAGTACATCATTGCTGAAATTTAACCTGGATCTGGTCATTTGCATTCCTAGTCATGTGACTACACATCTCTCGCAACCTACATGTCAATGACATCAGAGGTCATGCAGTCATGTGATATCAACAATAAACATTTTTTACTGTTGCTGTAGGAAAACAAATCGTCACATAATTTTCATAGAAAAATGAAAAAACATAAACTTCTTAAAATATTTCTTGTGAAAATGACCAAAAATCTGTAAATGTTGCAGCAATTTGAAGAAAACCAGATCCACAATGCAGAGAGCACACGTCAGTGTGATAATCACATGACACTAACAAAAACATTGCCAACAAGTGCTTGGTACTTCTTGAAAATGGTTTTCTCCACCCTGCTGCCAAACTGACAAGTTTCTGGTTCTCGGAATTAATATGTCCAGATTCTATGTAGAACTTTTCAAAATTTGTTTATGGTTGATATCACGTGACTATATGACTGCTGATGTCATTGACATGTTGGTTGTGAGATTTGTATAGTCATGTGACTTGGGATCCAGGTCAGATTTCAGCAATGATGTACTTTTGTCTCGTTTGTCAGCAGATTAAAGACATGAGTGCTATGCTCACGATTTTTGAGAAAATAAATCATATTCCTATCAATTTCATGCAGGTATATCTGAATGAAAGATAGTTCAAATTTGCTGGGCTGGCTAGTAAGTGGCTACCTCATGCTGACACCAAATGGTGTAGGCGAATTAAAACTTTTAGATAGGGAATGGACTCTGATCCTACACTTGAACATAAATGCCCAAATATTAAAAAATAACAACCTCACATAAGTGGTGTAAGTCAGCAGTAATCCCTTTTGGTTAGCTGAATTTGCTCAGAATAATGAATGCATCATGAAAATTTTATTTACAGTATTATATTACTACTATTTTCAAAAGTTGTAAAAAAAATGCTCTCACTCTGCACATACATACCTGCATGCATACATACATATATACATACAGTTGCTGATATCATTCAGAATGTCCTCTCATTGTAGACACATTAGTCCTGATAATTTTAGTATTTTGTTTGACCTGCTTCATCTGTCTGTCTCTCTCTGTCTGACACACACACACACACCCACACCCACATACCATCATCATCAATGGTTATTCAGTGGTATAAACTATCAGTTTGTTTCCTTTCCTATTGTTTTTTTGTCTCTATCATAATCATCATGATAATAAATAGTACATCTCTCATACAAGTATCAAATCTTCTTCACTGTTATATTCTGTTATGGAAAAACCGCAATACACACAACAGATGATCTTACCAGGTAGCAACTTCTAGACAGTAGATCAAACATATTTTTAAATCTACGGGGTTCAGCATCCATCTAGGCTTTAATATTTGATGTGTGATGATGTCATCAACCGTCACTTCTACTATCCAAACTTTTAGCTACATATTTTTGTTCTGGAAATTTATATCAAATTATCAAATGAAACAATCTGAAATAAAAAGCAAGTTAAACATTTTATCTTGTGAAATTACTTTCATGATGTTGTTCAGCCCGTGGTAGAAATGGGCTACTTCAGTCTGATGCATTTTGCTAGAAAGGGTTTGTGATAATGGTGAAAATAAAGGTTATTTTGCTACATTGGATTCATGCCATGGTTGTTCAAGAGTTATGGGTTGGTATGTCAGTGTCTTTTGAATGGATATGTGTAGATTTCAGTCTTCTTGTGAATCTGAAGCGATAAAAGATGTGTGAGAAAAGTTGAACAGAGCGGATGGTTGGGGTCACACTTGCACTCTTTGTGTTCATTTATGGTACCAATAAGGTGATTTCATGTTGTCAGAGATTTTGTCTTACTTTAATGATAAAACATCAGATTCCTGTGGTCAGGGCTTAAAACATCTTGCTTACATGTCCAGTAGGGTAGGTGACTTTTACTAGCCCTACTTCAGTTTTACCAGAAGCCTATTTGAATAAGCATCTTGAAATTGTGAATTGCCGTTCTTCAGCTACCACTTGTAAACATAGCAGAAGAGTGGAATTTTCAAGTCCTTCTGTTTCAATAAGGAATGGGGATAATTTTGCTAAAATGTTTTCAGTCATGCAACATAGCTATATTCACATTAATTTGAGATTTTGTCCAGCTGATATTTTGAAATACAAAGAAAGTAATCATGACAGATCTTTAAAAAAATGTAGATGTAAGCAACTTTTATTTTGTATTGAACAACATTTTGTTAATCAACTCACTAAACCCTGGCGCCACATTTACGCGGCAGGAGGTAGTAGCCTACTGCTGAACTCTCTAGTGTCAAGGTCATCTATGGTACACTAAAGAGGATGGTATTATAGAAAGGTAGACAGATGTAGCTCTACAATGATACAAATAATCTGGATGTTTTAGTTGCACTACTGAATACAGAGGGAAAAACCAAATATTTTGGACCCGTTTTTTTTTTTTTTCCACCCAAAATTCGCCCATGGTTGGAATCCTATTTTGTGTCCAGATTTTAGACTTTTTGGCCTCAGATCTAAGGCAGACCGGTCTGAACTGCACATGGACAGGTGAACCTTTGAAAAAAGTAGGGTAAGGTGGGCATTTTGAAAATGATAAGTCCGGTAAGCAAAAAAGAAACGAAAAAAGAACTCCAACTTTAACTGTTCTGCTCATGCGCGAGCAAAAGAATCAATGGAAAAAGATGTTTCTAACACAACTAGGCGTTAGGCTAATGGAAATCGATGTATTAGGATGTATTTAGAAATAGCTCCCAAAATGTGTTTCCTACTCGCATTTCAGGTGAAAACGACAAAAACCTCCAGGGGTTAATGAGTTAAAGGAATCACATATTTACTAGCATTAGTCAAGTAAGTGATTGCAGTGTACCGATTTTTAAAATTTTGAACAAAAACTATTATTAGATGATTTGTTGTAATTAGCATTTTAGAAACAGCTTTCCCCCCATAACAGTGTGGTAGTTGGGGTCCATAACTGTTGATAGTGTTCTGTACCAAAAATTTCGGTACTGATTGATATTGATATATTTTGGTACTGCATGATAGTAGGCTTCTGATGTCAGCTTGCTTTGCAATAAAATAAACTTTGTATTGATATCCTTTAAAAAAAATGGCTTTAGAATCCCAAGTCGGCTTCCGAGGTAAGATTGCTTTGTAATAAAAATAACATTTGTCTTTAATGTCCTGTGGGTAAGTTCAAAGAAGTTTATTGCTGGCTGCCAGTTGTGTTTATTCACCACCATGGCTTCTGCATAGCTGCCAACCCTCACGAATTTGGTGTGAATTTCACGACTTTTTCAGCGATTCACGAATTCACTCCGCAAGCCAAAAATTCACGAATTCTCCAATCCTCAATTATTTTAAATCTTTAATAAAATAACCGATTTCCCGTTAAGCGCTAGTCGTGATATTCGCAGTTGCCGAAACGGTCCGGTACTGCTGGTCGCGATATTAATAGATCTACAGCCGATTAGTACAGTTGGCCCGGTAGCAAGCATTTTAGCCTATTTTAATCTATATGTATAAGAATAGTTTTACAAATGCGTTTGAGAGAAACTGGGGCCTAACCGGAATTTTGCTCTGCGCATGCATCACCAACACTGATTTGAGTTACGGTTCAGCATCGCATGTACGATTTTGAAAATGTCTTCACCACCAAGAAAAAATAAATGTATTTCTCAAAAAGTGAAGTTTAATTTGGAATATATCAAAAATTGGCAGTGCATTTTGCCATTAAACATTGATATTCATCATGCTTTTTGCACTCAGTGTGCCATCACAGAGACGATGTGAGCAAGTACGTCGGTTGTGAAAAAGACGTAGAAGTTGGGAAAATTAAGAATTCGCAGATTTCAGCTCCGGAATATTTTAAACAATTGGCAGAAGAAATGCAGGCTACCAATGCTGAAGCATTATTTGTGAGTTTTCTTGTCGAACACAAGCTACCTTTATCAGCTGGAGACCATGCTAAACATTTGTTCTGACAAATGTTGCCGGACTCGAAAATCGATTCCAAATTTTCATGTGGAAGGACCAAAAGTGCTGCAGCTCCTGTGTATTCCTCACAGCAACAGTGCAAGTGAAAGTGTATTTTCTCTAGTGAGGAAAAATAAGACTTTAGGGCCTCCTGAGCTGCAGAAAATTTGTCAGTAATTTTAGTCACCAAGATCAACCAGCTGGCAAGAAGTATGAACTGTTTAGAAAACAAATTTACGATCAAGCAGTTGAGGAAGTTCAAGTCTGCCACAGTATCATGTCTTGATAAATAAATATTTCTGCATATATTTAGTGTTTTAGTTTTATATTGCTAACTTGATATAGTGTAGTATTGACGGTCAGAGTGGATGGAGTGGTCAGAGTGGATGGAGTTATTGTCATGGTATTTTTCACGAATTCTTGTCCAAATTCACGACTTTTTATCCTTATTTTCACTAATTGTGAGCCTGGAAGGTTGGCAGATATGCTTCTGTGTGCTTGGCATCTGTAGCTATAATTAATGCAAAGGAGCATTGATGCCTGCAGGTAAATAGTAATAATACTTTTGTAACCCGTACTGGCGAAAAGATTGTCACTTACACTCAAGTGAATGTTTTTTCAAATATACTGTACTGATTTTTATTTGCAAGATACTGTCATACAGTAGACCTGGTTATTTTGCACCTAACATCGTGTCGTGCGTGAATGGCAGTTGTCTTCAATATATTGGTTGATTATTTCCCTCTTGTTTGCGAAATCATTTGCTTTCATTCTGGCCTTCATGAATTCATCACATGATTTTATTTTCTCCAAATTTTCTTGGCAACGCTTGGTCATCGACATCCGAGCACGAAGCACTATATTGTGTTAATTTAAAATTTGTTCCATTGTTTAAATTTATTATCAAAATTCCCGTGACTACCGGTGAAAAGGAACCAAAGTTTGCTTCCATATCTTGGCTGTCTTTGTATATTTTGAAGAAAAAAATATCGGTTCACTTCAAAGAATCCATAGTTGGCTTCCGATGTTGGCTTGCTTTGCAATTAAATAATCTTTGTATTGATATCCTTTACAAACAAAAATTAACTAAAGTTCAGCTCTAAGATCGGCTTGCTTTGTAATAAAAATAACCTTTTGTCTTTTGATGTCCTGTGGATAGGTTCAAAGAAGGAGTTTACTGCTTGCTGCCAGTTTATTAACCACCAGGGCTTCTCTTTGCTTGGCATCTGTAGTTCAGTTAAGACAAAGGAACATTGATGTCTGCGGGTAAACAGTAATCCTAGCTGGTGAAAAGATTGTCACTTACACTCAAGTGAATCTGTTTTCAAATAATAAATTTTATTTGCGAGATACTGTAAACAGTAGACCTGGATATAATTCAATCTTGATTGTTTTGCACCTAACACCGTGTCATGCGTGAAAGGCGTCTTCAGGATATCATTTGATTATTTTCTTCTTTTTTGATGGATCCAGTTTTCAGTCGGATAACATGTTTAAACCTTTGAGCTCAACCACGTACAATTTGTTTCTCAATGTTCACGTCAATGAACAATGTGACATGTATTATTGGACATAATTGACACACGCTACATTATTGGAAGTCTGCGCTACATATACAGATTTCGTGGATATATTTTATTCTTTAATGCTCATGTTGAAAAAAGGAATAAATGATAATGCAGGTTTAGGTTCTTTCTTTTTATTATCAATTAAGCGTTTTATTTATCTATTTTATTGCACCGTGCAGTGTGGAACAAGCACAAATACAATACAGATTTATTTCATTTCTTAAGTCTTGGAACATGTGACCTAAGTGAAAAAGTTTAAAACATTTGAGCACAACCATACACAACTTGTTTCTCAATGTTCACATCAGTGAACAGTGTGGCGTGTGTTACTGGACATAATTGATACACGCTACATTACGGAAGCCTATGCTACATATATGAATTTTGTGGATATGTTTTATTCTTTAATGCTCATGTTGAAAAAAGGAATAAATGATAACAATGCAAGGTTAGTTTCTTTCTTTTTATTATCTATTAAGCATTTTATTTATCTGTTTTATTTTGGCCCCGAGTGGTCAAAAGTGCTCTCCATTACGGATCACTGCCATATCATCTCAGTCTGCATGTTTTCAAGTCTAGGATTCGGCCAATGTGGGTATGTGAGAAAGCTTTCCAGTAGCTTCTCATGTGTCGGTGGTTCTTCCCGGGTTCTCCCTCCACCATTAATACTGGCCGCCATGCAGATTTAAATTTTCTCTTTTGGCAGGCCTCATCAATTTTGATCTAGTGCTGAACATCGTCAAATGATTTAAAATGACCCAGTAGGACAGTTTTTACCTCCGTGAATCCCTTAAAATCATATTCATAGGATTGCTTTTCCTGGACCTCTCCATTGCTAGATTAAATGTATTAATTCACTCACAAATTCAGATCAGGCTGATTAAAATTATACAGTGTATCTCTACTGTTCTACGCAAAGATTGGACGGTAACTGCTTAGGGGTCATGTTCTGGTGACCTTTGAATTAGCCAATGAAAAGGAAGCTTTCAGAAATTTGAAAGCAAATGAAAGTGTTTGGCACACATTTATGCTCTTCAGCCACATTGCTCAGTCTCAGGTATAAGACTTCATCTGATTGCCTGATAAAATTAGTCCTTACGTTAAAAGCTTAAAGTCACCAGAACATGACCCTGAAGCAGTCACTGTTAGATCTTCACATAGGATAGCTGATTTTAATCAGATTGAAATACTGATAATACTGAACTTCTAAATTTAACTGATTTCACTAGAAATGACACTTAATTCCTTGAGTGGACCTTATTTATAGCTACATCATGCAAATGAGTATCTATCTATTCTTTGATGGACTACAACAGATTACAGCAAGATGTAGCTGGTACAAAAGAGATGCCACCGATAATCCTGTCTATGATCTGTTGCTGTCCGTGTGTCAGCAAATGAGGATTGACAATAAGCTGGTCTTCTGTATAATCTGTGAGCTGTAGTTAGAGAGATTAATTTTCTGATTTGCTGGGCTGGCTTCAGTGCTAAAGGCAACTTCATTGGTCCTGTGTACTTAAACCGAATCAGTCAGTGATTCAGACCAGGGACAATTATGGATCATTTGAGACGTGGGTAGTTTCTGTGTGTGTGCAATAGCCTCTTTGGAATACAGTACATGTATCTTAAATTGAATACAGTTGTGGCTAATGAGAGTTAAACTGTGACTAAAAAAATACGTTCTGGTAATCAAGTACAGTAGTTGTGATGTAAAGCTTTCAAATGATTTTTAATTTTATTATTATTATAAATTTTATAATTTTGATTATGGGGTCCATAGCATTACTGTATTATATCCAGAATCACATTATAGGGAAGCATGTTATAACAGAGCTGTATCTGGTTTAAGGGTTAAATGGCTTATTTACTGGCTCTTATGCACACATTTAAAAGACCTCACAAACTGACCTTTTTGAATGAAAACCAGGCCTATTGATTCAAGTTTTTAATACTTAATTTTATCCTTAATGTAACCTGTTTATAGATAGTCCGGGGGGGGGGGGGGCGCGCAGCAGGGGAAAGTCATGTGATAATCAGACGCTTTTATGTCATAAAATATACCTTGCCTTCTCTCCCGTCTCCATAGGAGATGGTGTGTGATTAATAGGAATTGTGTTTTGCCTAATGCAGCCACCATTTTCATTCCCAGTAGTTTCTTGTAAGCAGAATTCCATCATGTTTTTCCTAGTAACACTAAACACTTCTAAATGGCTTTCAGATTTGGTCTTCAGTCATTTATTTTTGAACATGTGCTTCCATAGTCAGGATCACATGTGGAGTGGTCTCAGTTGAAATCAGGGATTGGAAGTTAATGACTCCTGCATTTTACTTTGGAGACTCAAGCTCCCACAGATACCAAATATTTAAAACTAACAGAAGAGGCTGTCAGTCTCGACATTTGAAAATAAAGTTTTAAAGTACAGACATGTAAGAAAATGAATCCCTTGGTTTCATTTAAAGCGCCAATGATGCCATTATGTGTAAAATGTCATATATGCAGAATCATCTGAATAATACTGAATCTTGAAAGATATTGGTCCTAAACATCATTGGGTTCCAATAAAACCAGGTATCAGCATTTCGTCAGATGAGCCATGTAATTTCTCCCTCCAGCAGAGAAACCAAGCCATTTTTTTTTCCACATGTGTATGAATTAATCCAGTGTTAATCAGTGACATTTGTGGGTCAAGCAATTTCATTAGAAAGCTGGAACTCAAGATTTGATATCACTGTTGTAAATATAAGAAGCCAACACCACACTTTATCTGATATTATAGGTGATCCTTGTGTAATGTGCTATTCTCATTTTGAATTTAATATGATGCAATACTTGGCCTAACATACGCAAGTAATTATTTTTTTAAGCGAATAAACTAACGTACATTGTTGTTTTTTTTACAAGTCCATGTTGTTTGCTTACCAATTAATATGGAAATCTACACGTTTCAGCTCATGTTTGCCCATCCAAGTATTCCAGCACCCCAGCTAATTTCCAATATTTATATGTGTCTTATTTTGTATCAAATGCATGCTCTTTATTCCCAGATCTGTTTTTAAAAAGTGGGCCTGCATCTCTTCATTTTCTCTTGAATCAATTTGTCGGTGAAGTACAAATGTTATTATTAGATTAATCACTAACGGAATTCAAATGTATATCTATTTTTGGAGCACTCCTGAAAAAGAATAGAATTATGAGCAACTTCATAGACTGAATTAAAATGTGGCACCTCTTAATCTGAACTGAATCTTTGAACATCATTTACATCTAACATCTTGATTATTTCAAATGGTTTATGTCACAACTTTTTTGACAAATCTGTTTGTTCCTTTCAGATTTTAGTTAGATTGGAAAAATGGCAGAATTGGGGCTTTAATATAAGCTTGCTAAGCAAGACTTGATGACCAGTAAAATACCATTCATGAATCTCGGTTTAGTAGCAGTAATACATTGGAAGCTTTTATTTTATGTCTCCATTCCTGGTGCAAGTCCCCAGTCCAAGGTGATTATTCCCTCTTCCAATTAGTAATTACAGATCTAGAATAAAAGACAACATGATTCAAGTCTCATGCCTTAGTCAGCTTGTGTTTATAAAAATATTGTCCTCCTCCTTCTTGGATTTCATGTAGTTCTTATTTGCTGTTGGGTTTGCAACATTTTTCATCCAGTCTTTAGTCTTTTGGTATATCTACAGTCAGTTGTATTCATTTTTGTGTTGCAGTTGATATTTTCTTAACAAGTCCTTGCATAAAATATATTTATTCATCTTTTTCATTAAATTTTAGGCTCTTTTGTACCTCTCGTGAAGTAATGCTGTTTTTATCTCTTGCTTAGAAATTGGTTTTAGGCTAAGTATTACCCATAGACGTTTTGTTCTGTTGCATTTTTCATTTCTGCATTTTCTTCAGCTTTACAGCTAAATGCTGGGCATCAAGCAGTGCTTCAAGTACCATGGCTCTGTCACCAATTACCATGGTCTATGGCTAGTTGCTGTGTTTAGATTGAGTTGATCTATGCCATCCCTGTTTCTCTTTTTTGACAGTTAATCTCTATGGGCAGTGGGTTAAAGACACTGATCACTCATGTTGACAGTCGGATTGAAGAAGCAGTCTTTGTTTCCAGCTGCTTCGCATAGATTGTTGAAGGTTTACTATGTCCACTGTGCTGTCTATTAAGCTTCTCCATCTCTGCAGCCTTGGGGACGTTAAAGGCTTTGCTGTTGCACAGCAAAATGTTATTGAATGAAGATCAGCTTGATGTGTTAATGTTATTCAGAGGGCTAACCCCTACAGTGTCCTCACGTAATTTGAGTGATCCACAGCATCGGTTCCAGGCTAAACCAGCATAGAAATATTCCCATCCTTAAATGTTGATGGTCCCCTCCTAAATGCTTTCAGCAGGGGCCCCACCAGAACTGTATGACCCAGTTTAAAACTCCCTTCTGTCCATCTTTCACATGATGTGTTGGTTAGAGGGGCCAGAGGAGGACGACTGTTGTCCTCTCCTTCTTCCCCTAGGAGGGAGGGAATTGGTCTTGGGAAGTTGCACCCATTCCTGCCAAGTTGAGTTTTACTCAATGCCCCAATAGTTGCCAGTCTAGACCTCACAGACCATGTGTTGGTTGTTACCAAATTAAAGGAGAATTACTGGCTTCATCTCCAGGACCATGCATCTCTTTGAAGGACCCCAATTGATTTCACATTTCATCTGCAGTCCCTAAAGAATGGAGACAAATATCCAAAGTTTGGGATTTCAGTCCCCCATCTTCAGTGTTAAAAGAAATGCAGCGATGAGTGAAATTCATGCCTTATAATTTGAAAAGTATTGTTTTGCTTCATATTGGGCCTTTCTTAATCATTCTTCTTTAGCTAATCTGGTTGAAAGCTACATTCTGGCAGTCTTACTCACCTTCTCTTTCTTCTTCCATCGATCAGTGTTGTACCAGTATCAGGGCATTAAAGCATTAGGTAGTCATTAGGTCCATTTGTGTCAGCCCAAGAAGTTGTCAAGCCATCCATAAGTCTGCAGTAAAGTATTCTACCAACAACAGTGGCAAGCTCACTTTGACAGCTTATCTTTTGACCTTTAGTCTCCCACTGAGCTGGCAAATTCAGCAGCGCAGTAGTATGTAATGTATTACTGCTATCAAAATGAAGTTTTTGGGAGGTGTGGGTGGTGGTAAAACTAATTTTATGCATGTGATACTTACCTGCTGTTGTTATCTCAGTACCTCCTTCCTCCCCACTCTGATGTCCTTTCAGTTTTAGTCAGTCAAAGAGTGATGATATTCCGGATTACAGAAATTGTCTAATGATTCAAGCTGGGATCATTCTGTGCCTTTAGTTATTGTATGTGAATTTCAAATTGGAGAAGAGAATAATCAACATGGACTTGTGACTAGCAACAGGTAAAGAGATAGCAGTGAAATAAATACAGGCAAGTATGACATAATTAAAATTAGTTGTCTCACCAGCAAACTACATATTCAGTGATAGTTCTCAGGGTCTGGCCAAGGAGTTGCAAAACTGTCGACTTGATTTCATGAAGAAATAAAGTGGTCCATGTTTGGAATATTATTTTTATTTGTTGCAATAACAGAGTTCACTTTTGTTCCTCACAATTTAGTGTAGCCAGAACAGCTTGCAAATACATAATCCAGGTAATGTTTTTGTCAGATAAGTATTTCTTTCTAAAATGCATTATCAGTGTTCTTCAGATTGCCCCATAAACTGCCCTTCAACTTATCAGTTGTACTCACTTATAAGTTGAGTCAAACTGCAAACAACAAAGGCCCTGATCTTCTGGCACGTTCTGCAACAACAGATCCAGGTATATGCAGTTTGCAGCTGGACTTGGCTTGTATGTGAATATCCATGGTATATGTCATAACAAGGAATGCAAAATTTCTGTCGAGCGTCTTTGATTGTCTGATTGCTTTTATAATGAATCTGATCTAATTCAGTTCAGTTTGATCTAATGTAAATAATAAATTTTTCTATTTAAGGGTTGGTGGCTTGTCTGGATATTTCTGTGGAAAACTCCCAGGATGTTTTTTTCATTAAGCCATCATATGACAAGAATCAGCTGCCAGATCCCAATGTTCGGGTTGAAACATTTTTTGTCAATCATCTGACAGAGATGTACAAGATAAAGGCCAGTAATGGACCATTCGAAGTTACCAAAACAATTCCTCAGAGTTTATTGGATGAGGTCAGTTATCAGGGTTTGAATAGGACTAATGCGCTGTTACATTCAAACTTTACGTTTAACATGGATGTTAGTGCCCATATTGTGTCGTTGGATATTTCGCCAAAACTGCCAGTTTTACAGGTCCTAATACATACAAGTCCTCGGAAAAAAAAGAGCAAATCGTGGCAAGAAAACACAAGTTCCCACCAGTCCTGGTGTGCTCAGGTTTATGTACGCAATGGAGAGGAAGAGCTTACGGATGTTTGTATTTTATACGAAAAAGACCATGCCTGTGTTGTAAGCATAGAATTACCTAAAAGGTGGTGGACTCAGAAAGGTTCTTTGGTAAATGTCAGTTACTCTTTTCTGGAAGTTGAACAAAATCCACGCTGTGCAAGTGCATCCAACTCGATTGTTCCTGGAAGGGCTATGACAAGTAGTATTGATATTGAGAATTCCAAAAAGTTAATTTCAAATTTAATCATAACACTAAATGAAGAGCAGTATTATGTTTGGAAGGATCAGGATATTTTACTTGATGTGCCAATGGAAACCTTTCATCCTGGAGACAAGTTTGAAGTTCCTATTAAATTAGAACCGGGGTCAAATCTTCAAGTTTTTATCATGAGGTAATTTTTCATCATTATTAATATGTTATCTCAAGTTGTATTTACGGTAAAATCTAGATTTTTATGTACTGTGTAGATTGCTGAAAGGATTGATTTTAGTGGTTAGAAGTAATTGCTCCATGAATTTATAGCTGTATTCCTTGGCCAAAAAAAACCCAAAACTAAATTGAAATGGATACTTGGTGTGATTATTTCTCAACCTTATGAATGAAGAATATTGAAAAATATTTTGCAAAAATGTACATCAGAATCAAGAAAAATTGGTAGTTAACAGATAACTGTACCAGTCAGGCAGATGTGATAATGTGAAATGAAGCTAGAATGATCTTGAACATTTTTGTTCATCATGCACGTAAACGTAAACAAACCATCAAAGATCTCTGGCATATGTAACTGTACACAGCACAACCAGAATCATCTAAAGTTTTGGCATAAATAAATGTAGAACAGGTGCTTTCACTATCCTGTTGTCATTACCAGATAATTTGTGCCGACCTTAAACCTCTTCTACATCCTAAAGTGTATTGGACCAAATCAAAAACCAGTGAAAGCAGTCCCCAGAACATGGGTCATGTTTACAATATTGCAAGCAAGTTTGGCTTTCAAAACCATCATGTCACCGAGTGGAATCATTACTGTTTTAAGCTGGCACCAAGGAGGTTTCCCAAAAACTTCAGAGGCTGAAGTAAACAGTCTGGGTGGATTTGGGCAATAAGGCAGTCATTTTATATTTTTATGTGCAACAAATATGTGCTTGTCAGATTGGTTTTGGGAGGCAGTATGGTTTTAACCTAAATTTTAAGGCTTGCATTACAACCATTGTTTCAAAATTTGAAACTGGAGATTGCAGAAAATTATTTTCATTTGTTCAGATAATATCTTAAAATTATTATGAATTAACTGTTATGTTTTGTGGTACTATAACTCAGAACACATTCCACTTTGGATATTGGTTTTCCTTGTCAAACTTAGATGCTTGTAGTTAAGTGGTGTCATTGTTTTGAACAGATTGCAGTTACAAATTACTTTCTTTGGACCAGAGGCAAGAAAGCAGACACATGAAGTCGCCATAGGCCAAAGAAACAAGTGTGTTTCTCGTCGGCTGCCATCCCCACTTCTCATTATGACAGATGAGGTTGTCATCTTTTTTCTTCTTTTTTGTTGTGTGAAAAAAAATCACATTTTTGGTTGAATAAGTGTTGTTCTTGATTGGAACAGACACCTTTGGTCGGAATTCCAAAATATGCCCATGTTGTGATGGGGGATTTTTGATAAGTGATAGAAATACATGTAGAATTTGTATTCATGTAAATAACACAAGATTTGTAAGATTTTGAAACTTACCTACTTTTTAAAAAAGTGATCGGCAGTCTCATGATTTGGAGCAGTGTCCAATTGTTAAACCCCAATGATGTACATATTTCTTGCAGGGCTCGTGTTCGACATGGGCTACAGCTAACAGGAGCAAGGCTACTGGACCCATTTGGAGCATGGGTCATTCATGTGGATATTAATGACCGCCACAAGACTGGAACAGTCACAGCATTTGTCAAAGATGGGAAAATTTATAAAACCCCATCAGAGTGAGTATCACACCTTCTGAACTTTTTTAATAATATCAGATGATGCAGTGGGTGTTTATAATTTGTAATATAAGACCTATGTGCCATTGTTTTTCATTATGTCATCTGAGCCATTAATAGTTACTTATAAAACAAAAAACCAGTAATAGAAAGAAGGACTACTATAGAGAGGAACCTCCCCCCTGAGAATTCACCAATCTCACCATCTTTTCTTCAAATTAGCCCAATTTTTTATTATTTGTCCACCATAAGATGGTGTTATGGTGTTGTCTTCAAGCCTTCTTTCTCTTACCTATTTTGTTGTGCATGGTAACTTGTTGTACAGAAGAACCTTATTAATTTTGCTGTCAAAAGCCGAGAGGTCCAGGTCACTGAATGGGAGAAGAAAATTGGATTTTGCACAACAACTGGAGTTCTCCACCATCTTCAGTTACCAAATTTAATGGATGGCTTGCACTTGGAGTATGAAAAAGATCCTTTTATTTTTGAGTATAAGGTCAAGGTCAGTGATTGAAAGAAGAAAATAGTTTCTGCACAATAACATGAGGTTATACTTGGACCATGTCGATTTTGGAAAGAATATACACAATAACATTAGTTCTACAGAACTTACGTGAACCAAGCTTAGTAAATATCTTGCACTTGGGGTAAGCAAAACCCTGTTAATTTTTGGGGTCAAAAACTCAAAGGTCAAGGACACGGTGACTAAGAAAAAAAAAAGTTTCCACACAATAATATTACTTTGCATAGGTCTCAGAAACTCTTAATCATATGTATTTTGATGTAGATTTTGTATCTGGGGTACCAAAAAATTACTTGCGCATCAGTCCTTGGTACACAAGCAAAAGCCGGATGGCAGATTCAACGCCTTGCCAGTCCTGCCTCAACCACTTGCTAAGTGAGAAAATGTGTTGATCTATTGATCATTTTAGCTATGCAGATATTTACAATGATATAATTAAGTGGCTGAATGACCCCCACATGTGCATTTTGTCATTGTATGAGTACATCAGAAGAACATGATGCAATAGCTAGGCACTGCGACAGGAATAATAATACAACTACTACTACTAATGACTTTTTTAAAAAGGGCGATGCTGTTAGAATTCTGAGAACTTGTCTATCTTGAGGCCCTCAACCAGAGGTATATATATATTGCAGTTGTTACCAGACAGATTGGTAGTAACTTTAATGATGCTCAAGGACATGCATGATGCAAATACAGTAATCATCCGCACATATGCATACACACATATATATACCGTATTTTTGTATGTATAAACCGCAGGTTGTATAATTTTGGGGGGGAGGGAGTGTGAGGATTTAAAGGTGTGGGGTATGCACAAACTTAAAAACACGTACGCTGATTTCTTCAAATATCTTACTACACATAATTCAGATCTCCTTCACAATGGTATAGTTCTATTCCCATGAACTGGTAAGCCACAAGTTAGTGGTACTTACCACCATCAGTGAAACATTTGAAAATGATTCAGTATAATAAGTGCTAATGAAGCATAAACTGAACAGAAAATGAGAAAATTTTGATATATAAAAATATTTAGTTAGAAGGCGATGGTTTAAAAATACTAGCCACTAAAAATGTTCATTCAGTTAAATAACCTGCAGTCATGCATTACTTGTAATTACGGAAGAAACAATTTAATCTGATGTTGATTCATCAAATGATGAGAATCTTTCAGACCGCAGATTCTTGAAAAATAGCCATAATTCTAGTCATTTTCTCATTGTCATCTCCACTCTCTGAGCAGCTGTTAGTCATCAAGTGTAGACATCTTCACTGTCACTATTGGTTTCTCCTGACTTGTTTTCCACCATTTCCTTACCCAGAAGACCAGTTTTTGCAAATCCGTTTACAATGGTTGCTGTTTTGATAGAATTCCATGCCTTCAATACCCACTTACAAACTTCTGCATGCATGTTTGTGGCCTGTGTGTGTGAAGTAGTACTCATCCCAGCTCATTCATGTGTCCCATTCCTTTTGTACAAATGTACTCAAATTGGTGATTAACAGCAATATCCAAAAGTTGCAGTTTGCTTGTAAGCCCACTGGGAATGACAGCAATATGTGTGCCGAATTTGTTCAACATTGTTTGAACTGATGGCCGCTTTTTGTGAGGCCATGGAATTGAAATTCAACAACAATTCTGGTTTTAAAATCCCATGAATGAATGGAAAAAGTATTCTGCTCTATATGATTTCCACTCTTTTTAACAGTACTATACAGTGCAATTGTCTCAATTCAACAAGTGCACATAATTAAATGTTGCAGGTCACGTGGTGGCTTCCAAGTGAAAACTATCGAAACATTCTAAACATCAAACTTTAAGCAATTGTTGGAATCAAACACAAAAAGAAAACAAACAACAAAAGCCTGCACTGCTATAATCTGCTTGTTGGCAGAATGTAAAGTGCACAGTTGTCAAATATTTCATCACATGCTAATTTAGATGTTTATTCTCCTAAACTGAACACTACAAAGAAAAGAATCCAACTGGTTAGTGGACTAGTAGATGCTCTTCTAATACCATTTTATTGGTTTAACAAAGATAAACACTGCTTTTACTCAAAAAGCTTACAACAACAAATGCCATTTGCAAGAAGAACTTCAAAGTACAGCTTTATTTTGAGCACTTTTGAAGTTTGGTGCTCCTGTGGCATTGTCTAATTAATACAGGCACTGATGTACCTAAATATCCAATTGACTGTTAAGCATGCCTTTTTTTATTAATTGTTCTTTCATCATAAAATAACAGGTGATTTGAAGTACCTACAAAATTATAATAGAACTAACAACTTATAAATCATTTCATGGAAAGAAAAGACAATTTATACAGGCTAAATAAAACTCATTCACATGATTGACTTTTTATTAAAATGTTTTTGTAAATATTTGCCATTAGCTACATGTACCACTTCAAAAGAATTTTATGCTCTTGAAAGGTGCCATTATCAGCTTCACATGAAGGGTCAATGAACTATGTACACAATGTGTTGTATATTTCATCTGCCAGTTGATTAAAACATCTTGCCAGTATCAGTCACACCACATGAACATCACTGCCCTTTGTAAAACACTGTGAGTGTTGAAATGTCACCTGTATTACACAATCAATTGCAAGTTTCGGTTTGCTAATAAATGTAAAATATGACAGTACCTCTGTAGTTATCAGAGCTGGTTTTGTTTCATCTGATGGAATTGAAGTAAAAGTCATCCAATGTTTTGGAGTTAGACTGTACTGATAATTCTTTTAAACTTATGCACTTCTTTAGTCAGCTGTTACCTATTGTGCCCTAAGGAGACATGCATGTTAACCTTGTATTTTATCTGGAATTGTAACACCTTAGTATAGTATCTTCAATCCAAATAGCACTATTGTGAAATTGATCCAGTGATTTTGATATATGGCATAGATTAATAGTGATATCAGGGTTTAAGATCATGTGGTCAATACATGGATGCAGGATATTCACAACTTTTTTCTGAAATTTGTTGGGGGGTTTTGTAGGTAAAACATGGGTGAGGGTTATACTTGTGTGTACTTGTTTGCGTGTCATATATGTGTATATACATTTACAAATTCGAGTGCCATTTAACTCTTTAACTACGACTGCTACATCTAAGCGTCACCTGTATATAGCTACTGAACCCCATTGATGCATATATGCAGTGTCGATAGGCCTCATTTGCTACCCCATTGTCACTTATTTGTGTATAGTTCAGCAGTACTTGAAATCCCAGTGTTGCATCTATGCAGACGTGACTGCTATGTTAACACATTAACCCCTGGTGACGAATTTACATGGCAGGAGGTAGTAGCCTACTGCCGAGCTCTGTAGCGTCAAGGTCCTGTTTGATACACTAAAGTGGGTGGTATTATAGAAAGGTAGACAGATCTAGCTCTACAATGATACCAAATAATCTGGACATTTTAGTTGTACTACAAAATACAATTTTTTTTTCACCCAAAATTTGCACGTGGTCAGAATCTGATTTTGTGTCCGGATTTTAGCCTTTTGGGTCTCAGATTTAAGGCAGACCAGTATGAACTGCAAACAGTCAGATGAACCTTTGCAGAAAGTAGGATAATATGGGCATTTGGAATAAAGAGTGGTCTTGGTACGAAAATAATGGGTGCATTAGGCCAAAAAAAAGAAGAAAAGAACTAAAACTTTTACCTTCTGCTCATGCGCGGCCAAATAGTCAATGAAAAACGATGTTTCTAACACAGTTAGGCATTATGTTATTGGAAAATCACATAGAAGTTGATTTATTAGGATTTATTCAGAAATAGCTTTCAAAATGTGTTTCCTACTCAAATTTCAGACAAAAACGTCAAAAACCTCCAGGGATTAATATGTTAACTAAATGTTGATTGGTTGAAAGTAAAGAAGTTTACATATTTTTGATGATCATAACCAATCAGAGGACTGTTTACTCAACATTTTGATACAAGTTTGAAAGCTGAGAGGTTAAATTTAGACACTGAAAGAGCTTTCCTGCACTTTACGAAAGTGTAGTTGAGATAAACAAAGATGGATTTTGATTCAGATATGAGCGACTTTGAAGGGTACAGTGCAAGCAATATCGAAAAGTTTAATGGATCATTCTTAGAAAATGGATCAGATATTGATGTTAGTCCTGTTTTGACACCAGATGTAAGTGATTTTGAAATTTATGATCAGGATATAGTCCCACTTGCACAATGGAGTGATGACCTCGCTGGGTTCGAGATCAATGATTTTGATTCTCATGTTGGTTCAACAATCGAGCTTGGACCACTAAGCAATGAGAAAGATTTTTTTTTCTCAAGTTTTTTCCTGAATGTCTGGTGGAAAGGCTTGTGAAAGAAACAAACGATTATGCCAAGAAAATGGGGGACCAAAACCAAGACCTGAAATGGTATGAAACCAGCATCACGGAGATGTGAGCATATCTTGGAATATACATTTTAATGAGTATTATGCAGATACACAAATATTCCATTGCCTGGATGACATCCATATATTTTGGGATCCCAGGAATACCAGAAATCGTGACAAGAGAAAGATTTGAAATAAATTGGAAATATTTCCATTCCAGTGACACAATCATCAACTTGTAAAGAAAGACTGTCATTTAAGCAATAGCTGCTGGCCAAACCCACAGAATTTGACATTAAAGTCTGGGAATGAGCCCATCCCCAAACTGGCTATGATCATGAATTACAAGTGTATGTTGGAAGCCCAGTGGACAGAGGGAGAGTGACAGAAGAAGGATTAGGATCTGACGTGGTGAAAGACCTTACTAGAAGAATAAAAAACAAAATACACCATATATACATGGACAATTTCTTTTCAAATCCCCAATTATTTGACAATTTACATCGGGATGGACTCCTCTGTTGTGGTACAGTCAGAAGATCTAAGAAAGAAATGCCAGAACCTTAAAAAAAAAAACAGTGGTTTAAAAAGCCAGGGGGATACGAAAATCATGCAAAAAGAGACTCTGGTCTCAGTTGCCTGGAAAAACAAGAAAATTGTCCATATTTTATTTAACAACATGGATCCCACACAGCTATCAAATGTAACTTGAAGAGAAACAAAAACTGGCTGACGAAAAGAAGTAACATCCCCAAAATTTGCAGATGAGTATTTGAAAAAGAAAGGGGGGTGGATGTGGATATTGCAGACCAAAACAGAATGCAGTACAGTTCTTGCCATAAAGCAAATAAATGGTGGAAATACCTTTCTCATTGATACAGCAATATGTAATGCCCTGATCTTTATGAAAGAGTCACCAAATTACCAAATCAAAACCAAGGCTGGAAAAGTGAAAAAAAAACGAACACAGCTTGAATTCAGAATGAACTTGGCCAAACAGATGGTTTCTGGCTTTCAGGGAAGTAGGACATAAAAAACTGTCAATTTTGGTACTGAAGGTTTAAGGCACAGGCCAGGACGGTTCCTGAAACTTGAGAGATACAAGATCTGTGTAAGGGAAGGCAGGAGACATGAAGTTATCATAGGATGCAAACAATGCCAAGTACATTTATGTGTGGATAATGGCTGTTTTGAGAGGTACCACTCTCAACTTTGTAATTAGAGTGTGGATTTCATTCATGTTTTTAAATGTACATATGTAAATATTGGATTTATTTTGTGGGATTCAAAACAGTTTACATGACTGGGATTTCATGTATGATGGGACGTAGGAGTATATAAAGAGGAAATATATGAATAACAGACACTATACAAGGTAAGCTGTTTTTGATTTCACTGAAATCCAGCAAAAACTAATGAATATAAGTGTAACCATGTTTTTATTGTCAGTTTCTGTTGTCAGCCATGATGATGCTCTAGTATTCAGCCTAGCAACCAGCCTCAGTAGTCTCAGTAACTGATATGATAGCACTTAGCAGAGTGAAACTACACAACAGCTGATGTAGCTAAAGGGTTAAGGGTATAGCTATGAATATTTTTTCAATTATGAATTAGGGGCTTAGTCCCCAGAGACAGGAAGAGATTCAGGGGGCAATGTTTGTAATATAAATGTCTTGTCCTTTTTATAGGGAGAAAGTGATCTTTTGTATGTGGGCTAGAAAATAATTTAAATTACATCAGCATTAATAAAATGTGTAGAAACTATGTGCTCCCTGCTTTTCTTTCCCCTCTACAGTTCCAGAACATGATTAAATTTACTTAACCGTTAGATGACTTGAAAAGGGAAGGGTACCCTTGATTTTATATCGGTACTGTCAGGTTTGAAATTTTCCAGTACTGTTGTTTGGAATTCTATAAGTCATGCTGACTGCAATTTTGGTGGCTAGTTATAAAAGGCGGTAAATATATTTAATCCTGATTTGTTACACTAAATAAGGGGCGGGGTTCCCATATTAAAATTTCTTGGGGTTAAATTGCCCTCATTGAAAGAAATTTAGTTTGCAATTTTCCTGCAAGAGTGAAAATATAAGGGACTCTGAGACTGAATTTGGAAGAAATTCTCTTGTAAAACATTGGTCAAAGGGACCGTATGTCTGGAATGTCAACGGACACAATTTTGGCAGTAGACGCGAACAAAGCTTGAAAGCACAAGTGGAAATAGCTCAACGGATGTATCCACAGAAGTATTCACTGACGTATCCATGTACCTACTTATCCAAGTATCTACGCACTTAAGTATCATCCTACCCACACAGAGTTTGAAGACCAAGAAGAGTCTAGACAGTAGGGAGGTCGGAAAAGGGAAAAAGCGAAAGGACCTGGAGGAACCACCATAGTGAAGTTGGAGAGGACCGGAATAAGCAGGCTATGAAGTTGTACAAGGCAATGACTTTGATCGTTCACTTGATTATCTGATGAACCAATTCTATCATTTAAATAGATTGGCTATTTAGATAAATATATTTTTGTATGAAATTCGGTGAAAGATTTATTCCAAAAAGAAGTGCATCATCCTAATGTAATGTATTATCCCAGTTGTTTATGTAATTGTTTACTTTTTTTTTTTTTTCCAAGTATGACAGCTTGCGTCATTCTGTTCTACATGTCTGCTCAGATCTTTATTTATTCCATTGATAATTTGATGCTTTATTTTCAAATTTACTCGATCCGGGCAACAGTACTGAGGGTGATCACCCTCTAGATAATGATAGCCAAATAAGGTGGGCACCTTGTAAGAAGGTACAACCTCATAATACCACACCACCAGTAGCAACCACTACAGCTATACACTATATATATTTAATTGACAAAATATATTAAGATCATTTATAAAGTACATGTAGTAGTTGAGTGAAGTGATCTTTTCTGTGTGGCTACATTGAGTTTGCTAAAATTTGCAAGGAAGGTAATGAAAAAGATTCAGAGGAGAAAATTCACATAAATGGGGGCAGATAAAGCAAAACTTTGTAAGGCTGTCACTAAGTTTGAGGTTACTGTTTCTCCATAGAGACATAAACAGGCTCTGTAGTAGTCAAAGATGACAAAAGTTTGATGGAAAATTTAAGCCACATTCTCTAGATAATTACCCAGGACTTGGATTTAGTGTTTCTGAAGGAGAGATGTTTTGCAGAATCTAGGCAAGTGATGGGTTTTTGGGACAAGTTAAAGGGGTATGGGATAAGTGCATTTTTTAAAACTACTTGACAGGTACAAGTGGATGAAAAACAAATTTTATCAACCCAGGTGAAATGTATTTCTCTTGGAGCATGCTGCGTAAAATGATAAGACTTGAGGACAACTAATTTGCTCAAACTTCCCCCAGCAATGACTGGGATGTATGTGCTTTGCAAATTTAACTTCTTTTTCTTGTGGAAACAAAGATGTTCAAAGACGTGTGCTTATCAAGGTTTTGGAAATTCATCAGCTGACCGATACTTCTGTCCTTCCCCCCTTCTGTCTTCGAAACAAAATATTATTGGTCGAGCACTTTGTCTTTTTGATGTACAACACCTACTAGATGATAGTATTAGCTTGTACATTTGCTTCAGGTAGTTAAAGAATTAAATGTGTGTAATTAAACTTTTGAAAATATTCAAACTGACTTATTGGAATAATAATGAAATCATGGGTATTCTTCACCCATGCCCCCCACCATCCTATGCTGAACATTGTAGGGAAGTCTACTGTACTGTATTTTTTTATGTGCAGATTTCATTCATTTTGTTCAGTTATCAAAGAGGTATACATCTGGTATCAAAGGGACATGCTGCACATCTGGAAGTTAAGACGAAGAAATTTGGAATTTTCCGTTTTTTTTAATTGAGAGATTTATTGAGCTATAAAAAGCTTAAGACAAAGGATATTGAAAGTATGATGTATATGATTATATAGATATTTATATTTACTGCAGGGATGGTGATGTTGCTGTACCATGAACTTGGAGGGTTGCCATTAAATTATTTTATTTTCATCAGATGCTACTTCCAACAGATATATTAATCTAGCTAGAGCAGGAGAGTGGGAGAGCTTGTCTGTTGGCCATGTATCAAGAAAGAAATGGGTTTGCATGTGTGTGTGTGTATATATATATATATATATAGAGAGAGAGAGAGAGAGAGAGACACACACACACACACACACATTCACACAGGGAAGTTTGATGATTTATCAAGATTTCACTGTAATATTTTGCTTGATTACAAATTATGGTGTTTCCATATGGGTGTGGTAGATCATTGAGAAAACATTATACTTGTCAGCATTATAATTATGTAAAAAATGTTCAGTTGTGAAGTTTACAACATGTACAAGTACATAAACAATAAATTTAAAAAAAGTTGAAATCTTTGAAAATTGACTTTGAATATATTGAGCTTAGGAGATGGCTTTATCTATCTGTCTATCTATATATATATATATATATATATATATATATATATATATATATATATATATATATATATATATATATATATATATATATATATATATATATATATTTGGATAGATATATTAGTGCAGATTACACATCAATGATTTTTGCAGCCTTGGAAATGCTTGATGAAGATGGTTATAATTAAGACAGTAAAACTTCCAGTTGTGACCCTCCTACTGTGTAACATTTCTGCACTTTGTAAAAGCACCTGCATTTGTTTCCTTAATATGCCAGAATTGCTTGTCATGACCCCTCCTCCTTCCCTTACTTGCTAATGGGGTGGGTGGGAGGTTGGGCCTCTTAATTTGGTCATGTTTGACTATGTCTGTAATCTGTATCTGTCCTAACAAGCCTGTTAGCAGGATTGCTTGAAATCCTTTCAGTGTAGACAAATCACTTGTGCTGGTATGGATCCATGACCTGAATTGATTTTCTGGCCATTACAGCAATTTTACCCCATTTTTAATATTATCCATCTGTATCTGTGTTACTAATTTCATTTCCAGACAACACTTCAAGTTCTCCACCATCCCCAGTTATCAAACTTTGTGTTAGTTGGACTTGTCCTATGGAAGACAATATATTAATTTTGGAGTCAAAGGTCAAGGTCAGTTATATTTGTATGTTGACTTTTTCACTGTAGTCAACTTAAGTTAAAAAAAAAACATAGCATGAGCTTGTACAGATAGGATAGGTAATCAAGAATAAGGCAAGAAAATAAATTGGTTCATGCAAGTTAACATCAACGATGACAAGGGCGACAACATCAAGAAAGAGAGATGTATAATATCATAATACATTTAAGAAGACAAAACTTTATGCAGTATTAGCAGCATTAAGACTGAGTCCTGTCTCTTCTCTTTAATTCTTTAATGCCTCAATAATATACTTAACTAGAGTTAACAAATTTTTCATGCAAGATATTATTAAACCTACAGTATACTTAGAAAACAATACAGCGGTTGGGTTGATGTATCTCAATCTTACGGTATATTGGCACTTTTTTTAAAAGTGGTTTGAAGAATTGTGAAACTCTCCTCTTGATTCATGTACATACACAGAATGTCAAAACATAATTTAATAAAATAAATAAATAATAAAAAAAATGACAAAACAATGCCTTAGCTGCTAATGATTTTATAAATTTGTCTGTTTTTGGTAAAAATTGTATCTTGTTTTGCACACATAAATCTTCATTTTTTGTATGAAAATGTTTATAAAGGATTTGATGAAAAATACCGGGTTCTCTGTAATGAGGAATTTGATTAAGATTTTATTCATATTGTACTACATATTGAAAGTTGCAAAAAATTGAAGTAAAGAAAAATAACAAAGTTAACAAAATGATACTTGGTATGTTTGTATGCAGTGAACTGAATATATTTTCATGCTGTTAAAGTGATTTTTTTTCTTCACTCTATCACATTGTTCTACATTTTCTATGGGGGCAAGAACGTCATTACAAAGAAAATTCTAGCTCCCTTTACTGAGTAAAATATCAAACCTATCCTTCTAAATGAGACCACCTCTTCAATAGGACCTCTTTTTACCATTGAACTTAAATAGTTTTTCTGTTTCGTGCTGAACCTAGCACATTTGTCCCCCAGGGTAAAATTGTTATAAAAAATTCTGTAATTGATTTGTGCATCTAATTGAGCCAGTTTAGCCTAGTACTTGAAGCGCTTAATATATTATATATACTAATTAAACCCCTAGCGACGAGTTAAAGTGGCAGGAGGTAGTAGCCTACTATTTATACTATTTATTTATTTATTTATTTATATTTAGTAAGAGAAAACAAAACTACCTGTCTGCACTAATTTTAAAACCAATTCAATAGGAAACAGACATTATTGGCATTATTATGCAGACAAATGTGAACCTAAGACATAAGACACATAGCACTACATAGTTTAATTTTCTTTACTTCCTGTTGTATGTGATTGATTTATTAAGGATAAATTTTTATCACAAGTTGGGCATTTGTTGGAATTAAAAATTAAAATTTCTTAATGAACTGATATAGTTAGGAATGATTATCGCTGGTCTCCAGCCAAAATGCTTTTAAATAAATGTAGTCAAACTTTACTAATTCAGGGTCACTGAGAACGAAAATGATGCTTAAAATTGCTGATTAGCTCTAGTTTTAACACATTAACCCCTGGAGGTTTTTGTCATTTTCGCCTGAAATTCAAGTAGGAGACACATTTTGAAAGCTATTTCTGCATAGATCCGAAAACACCAAATCCCAATTGATCTTTCAATAACATACTGCCTAGTTGTGTTAGAAACATCAATTTTCGTTGGCTATTTGGCTCGCGTTTGAGCAGAAGGGTAAAAGTTGGAGTTCTTTTTTTTTGTTGTTCTTTTGCTAAACGGAGCCATTATTTTTGTGTGGAGACCACTCTTTATTCTAAATGCCCATCTTATCCTAATTTTTGCAAAGGTTCATCTGTCTGTTTGCAGTTCATACTGGTTTACCTTAGATCAGAGACCAAAAGGTCTAAAATTTGGACACAAAATCAGATTTCGACCACGGGCAAATTTTGGGTAGAAAAAAATCAGGTCCAAAAAAATGAGGTTTTTCCATCTGTATTTTGTAGTGCAACTAGATATTCCAGATTATTTGGGATCATTGTAGAGCTACATCTGTCTACCTTTCTATAATACCACCCACTTTAGTGTATCATGCATGACCATGATGCTACAGAGCACGGCAGTAGGCTACTACCTCCTGCCCCGTTAAGTCATCTCTAGGGGTTGATGTGTTAAAGATATGATAATGGGTCAGTATATTCAACCCATGACTTGGGAATGGTGGAGGATAAGTGAGTTATAAAGTGAAGGGATCTCAATTTGAACCCAAAATGACTAAAATACATCTTTGATTGGATCTATGAATAAATCTATGACTGGGTTTGGACAGTACCGGTACTTGCATTTTAGGAAAAACAATGAATGATGCAATCTGAAGCTGGTATTGCATCATGCATGATATGAATTGCATCATGTTATTCCTAGAAGTCATGGACGATGCAATCATAATTAAGCTGACATCATTCTGTTGAACAAATTGCCCTGTATCAGGTCTAGAAAGTATAACATTGTGCTCTCTTACTTGTCAGTTTGATTTTGCAAAGGGACACATATCTGTTTAGCCAAAGTGAGGAAAGATGCCTCATACTTGTGTGAACAATGCAGATATTTTCTACTATATTTATGGTGAAGTCACAAAAGCACAGTATAACCACTATGGTTAAGAAAGCCTATCACCTTTATTTTGGCTTAAAAAAATGGAGATCAGGACAAGAGGTGGGCCCCATACATATGCTGCAACACTTGTGCAACAAATCATTGCCAGTGGTTGAACAGGAAAAAAATATATATGCCTTTTGCAGTGCCAGTGATATGGAAAGAGCCAACAGATCATATCAGTAATTGTTACTTCTGCATGCTGCCTCCAGTTGGTAAAGGTGTGTCAAATAAGAAACAGTGGACTGTGCATTATCCAAACATTCCATCAGCTATACTCCCAGTACCCCACGGAGAAGGACTACCGGTTCCTGATTCACCAGAATCATTCTCACTTGAGTCAGACAAGGAAGAGGATGAAACTTACAAGTCCTGAACCATCAATGTCACATGACCCATATTTTCTCCCGTCCACCTCTTCTGAACCACACCTCATAACACAAGGTGAACTGAATGATCTGGTCAGGATTTGGAACTGTCCAAGAGCTGTTGGGCTTCAAATTACAGCAGTGGAATCTCCTGGCAGGTGATGTAAGGGTTTCCATGTTCTGTGACCGTCAAAAGGATCTTGTCCCATTCTTCTTCATGGAAGGTGATCTTTTAGCCTGCAACGACATTGATGGTGTGATGGCAGCCCTCAACATCGTTAATGATCCAAATGAGTGGAGACTGTTCATTGATTCATTGAAGACGAGTCTTAAATCTGTTTTGCAGCATAATGGCAAATGTTTTGCCATCAATTCCAGTTGGTTGTGCAGTCCATATGAAGGAAACCTATGAAAACATGAAACAACTTTTGAGGTGCAACAATGAAGAAATGCTATCAGGGCAAATGGAGCCCATCAATACTTGCAGACTATTGCTGGACAGTGACAAGAGATGTTCCATTTAATGAATATAAGAGACAACCCAAGAAGGGCCAAGTAGACACTGAATAAGGACTAAACTATGTACTTATATGTATACTTAATAGTGTTTTGCCTTTTGTTTCATAATAAATTTTATTTATTTAACAATTCTGCTGTGTTTTAAAGTGTTACATAAATGGGACTGGTGAAATATTATCATGTAAAGCAACCATAAACAAACGAAAAGACCTAGTTTTACAATTTATGATTAAAACTCAAACTACACAATATACATAGACATAAAATGCAAAAACTTAAATATCTTGGAAACAGTAGCCAATCAGTTGTTTGTATTGTCATTTTTGAATTCAGCACATCAAGATCCATTATAAATAGCACATTTTATCTCAAAAGCACACGACTTCTAAGAACATTTTAGACCAGTGTTACTGGCTGAGCCATCTGTCTGCCCTCCTGGCTTCAACCTTCCATGTCATCTGTGGACCACACTGAACTGCTTTCGGACAGGATAGGGTTGTGCAGTCAGCCTTGTCCGATAGGTCCAGGCCACTGACTCTTACTGTTGCTGTGGAGCTGTTCAGACCATGTCACACATTGTGAACAACTGTTCGCTTACAAAGTTCTTGGGTGGACTGCAGGCTCTGCATGTTACTGATGATGATGTTAAATAGCTGAGCATGCTCTTCACATGATAATAATAATAATTGGTCATTCTGTGTGGCTAATAATCTAAACAGGAGTGATTTTGTTTGTTGCATAATTTTTTGTCGTACTCTTAATCTGTCAGTGATGAACATGAAGTAAGTTTTGAAAACAAATAAAAGATTTTTGCTTTCCTCCCAGATATACTGGCCGCCATGTATAGCCTATCATGCTAAAAAATGACATTAAACTCCTACAAACACAAACTACATCACAACTTTTGTTTCCACCAGGAAGCTTTTAAAAGATTTCTCAGATTGTGGTTAAAGCTGGTATTGGGTATTACGTTTAGATGTTTTTGTTCATCTTTGATTTTCACCTTTTTATGGCAGATTTGCATGTAGTGGTGGCCTGTGCATGGCTTAGAATTTTGCTAATAGTAACTTTTGGCACAGTGTGTTCCGTTATCATTGATTGAAACTAAATTTGATACCTGTCTTTTTATTAAGGAGATATTACTGTACTGAATAGTTCCATGCATATTTCCTTCATTTTTTTAACTCTACTTCTCATACAAATAGATGAGCGCAACACAGGGAGTAAACAAAGCGGGGAACCAGTCAATGCCTATGCTCGAAGTATACACGATGCCACCCCTCGTAAAATGCATTGGATATTAAGTAAATCCTGATCGCATTATGTGAATCTTTTGTGTAAAAAAAACGCATGGCAGCAAAATGTGTGTGTCAGTTTTCTCCAGTGTGCATTCCTGACGCACAAATGTGCATAAAGGGAAACACTGACTTTATAGAAACATTAAAGCATCAGTGCCAGATTTAGTTGCATCTGCTTCACTGTGGTTTGCTTTGAAGCAAATTTATCTTTCAGTTTATCTGGACAGTTGTGCCATATGATTCAGATGTTAAGTTCAAACATAGACTTGCTGTACTCATCCAAAAAAAGCTTCATCGACAAATTTTGGGTAGTTGAGAAATAAATCACTTTTTATTTGTAAATAAATTAAATTTAATGTTCTAGCTTTCCTGGCTGTGATTGACTGGGTTTGTTGCCATGCTGTAGACTGGGTTTCTGATCAGATTTATATGAGCACGATCTCACAATTGATAAGAAAAAAATGAAACCATGCATATTTATGAGGTGATCTTGCATCTGATAAAATGAACCTGTTACCACTCTTGAGACTCTGTTTTTAATCCAATTTTGAATAAACACTGTAAACAGACTTCAGTCAGTGAGCTGTCAAATAACTTTATTATGAGCAAGCACTGAAATTCAGCACTGTTAGAAGTGGTCTGCAAATTATATGTAGTATTATCAATTTTTTTTAACCATTTAAAATTTGTCTTTGTAAAGGAAAGCAAGGGAAGTAAGCAGTGATATAGATTATTGAGAATCATGGTTTGGTTTAAACCCAGTTCTACCCCTCGCAAAGGGCCCAAACATGATTTAGAATAAAGGATGCATACATTTCAGTTGAACAGCTATAAAAATAAAATAAACACTTAAGGGATTAAAATAAATACTTTGAACACACACACACACACACACACACACACACACACACATAAATTCAGTATGTTATTATAGAAAATATACAGTTGCAGGCTGTGCAGTGTGGTAATTAAGGATAAAAATAAAACAGCTCCAGTTAGAAAATCCAGTAATAAAATATTTCTTTTAAAAAAAATATAGAATCTTCAAATTTTTACATTTATTTGCATAGATCTAATTCTAAAAATATTTCCATATTAGAAATGCTTAAATGTTTGCAAGCAAGTTCATTATATTTTGCGAAATGGTTGTTCACTAGTATTTCCATGTTAAGGTACCTGGAACATTAATTTTTTTATACACATTTTGTGTGTTATTTTGATGGCACTACATATATTCAGCACATTGCTTTAAATACTTTTGAAATTTATATTTTGCATTCTTAGCTTTATTTAAAAAACATACCAGATTCATTTCTCCTGAAACACTTTCAGATTCAGTTACCAAGAGTAAAGAAAGCCCCCTCCTCATGAATTATAATTTCATTTTTTGTGGAAGATATCAGACTCCGTATGTTACAAGTTAAAGCTTCTTCTGTTGTCTTCACTTTGAAAGATCTTGGATGACTCCAGTTATGAGCAGCAGAATATGCTTTTTAATTATACATTTATCTTTGCAAAAAAAAAATGATTTTATCAGAATAAGTAAAATAGTTGAAATCCAAATGATTTAAAGATTAAGAGATAGTTTACATGGGTTGTTCTTACAATCCTACGTTAAAGGTCAGCTGTTAATTTTTATGAGCAAAGTGAGTGATATCAAGCCCACTTGCACTGTTTGATCAAATTTTTGTATTTTTTTTAATAATTACATTTTTAAAAGCTTTAAAATTTAAATCTCAACCAGTGTTGTTTCTTTGGAAGAATCAATCCCCCCCAAGCACCTCCAAGTTTCAAATCGTACTTCTAATTTCAGTAAATGGATCAGAAGAAAGTATATTATTTGTGTGCACATGATATGAACTATAAGAGGTTTTGAGATCCATGGGCTAAATATGGTAATACATATCTGCATAAAATGTTAATGGCCGTAACATTGCCATTTAAAAGAGCACCATAAACTCATTTGCATGTTTATCTCCAGTTGTTTGAACAGGTTTATGCTGATGGAGATGGTGAAATTTAGAATTGCATGCCTCCAGAGCCGAACAGTTTGTACATTCTTCACACTTAAAGAGATCAGCAGCTTCAGTGTATGCATTATAACAGTTTGTACATTCTTCACACTTAGAGACCAGCAGCTTCAGTGTATGCCTTATAACAGTTTGTGCCTTCTTCAAACTTAAAGAGACCAGCAGCTTCAGTGTATGCCTTATAACAGTTTGTACATTCTTCAAACTTAGAGACCAGCAGCTTCAGTGTATGCCTTATAACAGTTTGTACATTCTTCAAACTTAGAAACCAACAGCTTCAGTGTATGCCTTATAACAGTTTGTACATTCTTCACACTTACATACTTAAAGAGACCAGCAACTTCGGTGTATGCCTTATCACAGTTCCTTTGTCATCTTGAAAATGTTAAATCACACACCTTTCCAAAGAAAATGATCAGTAAATGTTTGAATTCATAATGACCAGTTATCTGGACATAATCTGTGTCCTGATGACAACTTTTGTATTGAAGTATGCCGAGATCTTTCTGAATGTACTGCAATGCATAGCACGGTATACAGTAATTATATTAAGGACAAACAATTTGATGTTCTGGGCCTGACACTTTTTTGTTTTGTCTGTCATTAGCTGGGTCATCACTGTTTTGATAAAATCATTCAGAATTCCCTGCTTGTCCTAAATCTTTATTCCCAGATTTTAAAGGTTGTTTTTAAAACTCTGTCAAGACCCCTTCCAGAGGCCCCTCTTGACTTTCAAAAACATGAAATCTCTCCTTGCTACATAACTCTTCTTGAAAGTGTTACATGCACAGCGTATGTATGGTAAAGAGTGTTTATTATGTTATTGGATACAATGTTTTCTGTTAGAACATTTGTAATTTTACCGGCCAGATTTTTTCCTATGAAAAACTGTTTAGTTGTTTCTAGCATTTGAATTTTGTTGTCCACCAGAGAAGATTTGCTCAATTATAATTTTTTTTATCACATGATTTACAGAAGCCAGATAAATAGTGGTGGTCATTTTAAAAAGCAAATCTCTATCTATCCACAAAGGCACTGTGTAACAAAAGCATGATAATAACATGTCATTCATAATCAGTAACTAAAAAAGACTGAAGAAAGACACCAGGTAACAAAGACGTGCTAATCACTCCTCATTCATAACCAGTACTTCACAGTCATAGACTCATGGTTAAATGTACTTAAAGCATGAAAGTAAATGTTTCCAATTTGTCCTTTTTTAAAAGTGATTTAGAAATATTTTGCTATTGTTCTACACCTATTTTATTGACATGTACAGCTTGAGTATATTACCTGTGTTCATTTTGAAGTCTGATTGTAGTGAAAATGGCTGAAAAATTTTAAGTCAGAAAAAGAAAAGTCATCCTAGACACAAATCTACACAAAAAAAAAAATGAGGAATAGAAGTTAAGGTACTGACATGCTCAAATGACTTCGCAAGCTTGGACAAAAAAATTGGATGTGAAATAAATGTACTGTTTGCAATCAGTATGATTTATCATGCATGTTTTGGGATATTTATCCAGAAAATATGTTCCCAAATCTATTCATCCTGGCCATAATTGCAGCGGTTCTACAAAAGGCTGATTGTGAAAAAGGCTTCAGTTCTTAAAGCAAAATTCACACTATTCCGCAGAATAATGTAACCAACGACCTTTGAAACTGTTTGACTGTAGTAAGAAAATGTCAGAACATCTGTGTTATATATATATTAGAAGTATGTCATATTATCGGATGGAAGAATGAAACAATTATCTTCTTATTAGATAAATCAGGTATCTTCTCAAAATTGGAGAACTTAAAGTTTGTGAAACAAATTTTTATGTTTTATCTACTAAATCTAGTTTATATTTGTTTATTTATTTGGTTATTTGTTTGATCTACTAAATCTGATTTACTGTATCCTTATCACTAAATGTTACTTGGTACACATTGAGCAGAGTAACATAGTTCATAGTGGGACCGCTCCAGTGGCCTAAGTGGTTAGAGTGTCCATCTCGGATGTGGGAGGTCGTGGGTCTGAACCCCAGCCAAGTTCTACCAAAGACTTTTATAAATGGTTCTAGCAGCTGCCTCACTTGAATCTCAGCATTAAGAGGTTAGTGTTAGGACTGGTTGACCTGGTGTCCGCATAATGTGACTGGGTAGGACATCATGCTACGTGTCTGCAACATGAGGCCCTAGTGCTAGACATCACTATAAACTGCCACACTGCAGACATCCTAGCGATATGACTTGAATTTTTAAAAAAAAAAAGCTACGATAAAAATCCAAATCAAGCACACTAGTTCATAGAGTATATAGTGTAGTTCAACATAAATATCCTATTGTGTACACTCCAGTATTGTACTGTTTGTCCAAAAGCAATATGGTGGAGCATACCCTGTCTTGTGAGTAAATGAGATCAAATATATAGCAACAAGGTGAATTTGTCATGCCCTATTTTTCTTTTGATGTACCAAATGCCTTGGATTGTGAATTGCCTCCTTACTACATGCAGGAACAGACCCTACAAGACACATGACTATTACACTAACTGTTGATATTGATTGCTTTCCCACTGACATTGCAGACACAAATTTCTGGTTTTGACTTCAAGAAGGTTTTTACAGAAACTGCCTGCTGACTTGACCCTTACTTAAAAGAAATCAATAATGTTTGTTAAGCACTACTGAATATTTGAATTGATGAAAGTTTTGCAAGGGGAATGAGTGAATGTTAAAAAAGAACCACATGTGTGGGAATACACTCAAAACTAGATGTGTGCTATATTACCAGTATACCAGTTTACCATTTTATACCATTTTAATCAGTCTATGATTTTCAGAAGCTGACGTGCTTTCCATCTGAACTTTACTTAATTTCTGAAGTCCAATAAACATTTTCTCATTTGTTGATTGTCTTTTTGCATTTACTGACTGAGTGACTGTCTCCAATAAATATATTACCCAGGTGTTGGCATCCCACCCAGTTTCCCTGCCTGTTATATCAGCAGTTTAGCTTGAAAGTGTAGGATTCAGTGTCAGCACTACCTGATGTCAGCACAGTGTCTTTCACAGTATCAACTATAGTAGGGTCTATCATCCCACTGTAAGATACTAGACATTTAATTTTTGGGGAGGGAGCTCTGATTTTCTTTTGTGCTGAAATATTTTCTTTCTTTTATCTCAAGATAATTTAGTATTTTTTTCCAAATACATGTAATATCAAGCTTATAATATGATGTAATTTTGCTCTAAACCAGTGCCAATATTTTTTTCCGGCTATTGACAGACAGAAATTAAACAAAAATGTTTCTGATCTTGCCCAGGAACATTGAACTGTGGTCCTTGATGTAGTTGCAGTCTATTGTTGTATCATGGAATGTTCAGAAATACAATGGTATGCCTGAGTACAAAATATGCCATGGTACCCAGCTCTATTGGGAACACACATAACACATAATGCCTTGACAACTGTAGTCTTTTCATGGGGAGACAACAGGTGCTACATATTTTGGCTTAAATATTTTTATTGCAGCCCTGGATGTTTCATCTTTTGTAATCAAAATCTTGTCAATGTGCAGTAGGACCTCATTTTTGTCATGATTACATTAGTGGGAAAGCAGGGCAAAACAGACATTTTTCTGATGAAATGGTTGTTGCTGCATTAGTAGCCATGGTATCCATTAAATTTTTTATTTTTGTCAGATTCTTCTTATTCACGGCAGATCATTCATTGACAGGTCAGTCCTATAAATTTTACATTCAGGTTTTAGTTTTTTCTATTTGGTTACATTTGCAACACCCCTCAGTGGATTTTCTTTATACATGGGATGGATCACTTTGAGCTAAGACAACTCCTTTTATGATGTGCTCACTGGTACTTGGAGCTTAGGGTTAAGATCATAGTCAACAAATTTGCATTAAAGCTTTTAGTTAAAGTCTTTAAAATTTGTTTATTCAAGTAATTCCCAAAGTTTTTGAGGATTTTCTTAATACTGCGGATGAATCATTATGAGGGTAAGATGATTCATTTTTTCACATGTTCAATTATGCCAAGGACTTCTTGTTGAGATAATCTACTTGTCTGATCAAGGCCATCTGATTTGTATGCATTCATTGAGGTAAAAAATTGATGTTACAGAGCTTACGCAAAGGAACAGTACAGTCCACCTGAATTGTTCTTTAGGTTTTAAACCTTTCACTGAGCCAAGAAAAACATGTCTTTTTCTTCCATAATTGTCCAACACCAGCTACAATAAATTACCACCAACCACAAAAGATAGCTCTGGGACAAAGTTGATGCCCTGATAGTAGTGGATCAGTTGAATTTACAACAGCATGATTGCATGTCAGGAATTCAGTTGGACTTTGTTTAAATGATTTCCACAATCACTCTGAAGGCAGTTTTATGACCTGGGGGAGGGGGACTACAATTCAGACACTTCTAATTAGTTTTTAAGTGAAGATCAAAAGCAAAGCTACAATTGACCAACTTCAGTAGATGTAGTATTATAGTGCCAAGTTTAGTCATTTCAGGTGGTATGGTAGTTATCAATGTCTTAGACCAGAAGATACATTTGTATATAAATCTCTTGATAAATGTAATTATTGTTTAGTTATGATAAATGGGCACATTTATATTTACTGATAAAGTCAGGAACAGCATCCCTCTTAAATATGGTTTTAACTGGCCTGGGGGAGAGGTTACATCCAGCAGTTCAGGTTGGCAATCAGTTGAAACAAAGTACTCTTATTGGTGGGAATGTGTGTTTTGTAGACTTTGTATATAATTTTTGGATACATATTAAATCTTGCAAAAGAGTGTGAATAGAGAGTAGATATATAGAGGATATCTGCTTGAAATGAATGAATAACGGATATATTTCATCGAGTGGATGAAAAACTCAGTATTTTCACAAGTGGCGAAGTCATGAGTGAAAATACTCGAGTTTTTCACCCTTGAGATGAAATGTACCCATTATTCACTCGTTTCAAGCACAATTTCTTTTTATTTTATGCTCACATACATTGGCTACCTAAAGTTTGTGACACAGTGAATTAGCAGATTTCTTACGGTAATGTCAGCTGTTTACTGTACATGTTCTGCTGTGCTATGTGTACCTGCACACAAAATTAGGTTCAATCAGATTGATAAAAATGAACTGATATTTCCAGAATAACAAACTACAAGTTTCAAGGATAACAGACAGGGATTATTAATCTGCTAATAATTAATTATTAATTTGCCAAGGTGCAAAATCAAAGGGGGGTAAGTATGTTCTGACCCAAAAAAGTAGTTCCTGTAGTGAAAACATATTGTTATATTTTCACTACAGTGAAATATCAATATTATTTTAATTAGAAAATCAAGTAATTCACTGCTTAGCATAAAATAAATGGCTATAATTTGATGATAGAATTTTGTGCATTTTGTTTTGTTTGCTAGAGTTAGATAAATCTTTGCAGTTAAACAATCAGACCATAAGTTCTCAGCATTAGTCTGATAAGGTCTTCAGAGAATGCTTGGTTAAATCAACATGGGGTTTTCATTAAAAGACTACTCATGATATCTTTCTTATTCATCCTATATGAAAATGGTGCTGGTCTGATTGTCAATATGGTTTCCACAGTGGCCATCTTCAAAATCTTGTAATACTCCTCCTCTTAAACAAAATATAATATTGCCATTGGGTTTTCACCAGAAGACTTGAGATATCTATATGGTCCTAAGTCATTTGGGTGTCACTTGCAGATCCAATATGCCCACCGGTGACTTTCACTGTTCTTGTTGAATGTCTTATTGTATCAGTATGGGGTTTTATCTAGTGGTGAAATAATATAGTATTGATAAAATTCACGATACACAACTACATTATGATACGTTATCAATACACATATGAGCTTGATGGTCTTTTCATCTTTAGAAGGCCTGGCAGTGGTAGTGCGGTGCCATTTTATATGTTAAGATATTGATTGTATTTCCAGTATGCAGATTTCAGACAGACATAGACTTGTCATCTGCTCATATCCCATTATCATCCATGACAAGATTTAAAACAATTAAAACTACTTTCAAACAGACAATCTGTTATTTATGATTTGAATTCAACCTTTTAGGCCATTTGAGGTCTCTCCAGTTGGTCAGATGCAGGACTTATCTTGGTCACAATGCTCTTTGCTTTTACTGCATGAATACTTTAAAATCTCCTTATTTCCCAATTTCAGGTCTTCACGTAAATTTGGAAGGCATTATGGTGTTACCTTCAAAACAGCAGAAATAGTGCAATTTCCTTCTGCAATAAAAATCTTATAAAGAATAAACCCAGGATTGGGAACATGGATGACTAACAACACAATCCTTCACTTTGTATTATACTTCCTGCAGATGCAAAACAACTGCTGTGACCCCCAGCCATTGTTTCTGTCAATAACATAAGAAATTATAAAACATCCACACCCCCTGTGCAAATTAACAAGGTGGTTATAAGTCGTTTGGAACCTGCAACCTTGCAGAGTCTGGTTGATTTTTAAACAAAATCCCATTGGCTCATTCAGTTGCTAATTACATAGAGATATGAGCGTAAAAGGAGACATTCCAAATTACAAATCATTTAATAGACACTTTTACGTAAAGTATCTCACTTGCTTTGTATCTATTTGAATTGAGTTTGATGCCAATTCTTATTGTGTTTCACACAGTTCTGATTGATGGTTGTATTATCCTGGACTTGAACAAACAGTAACCACCAATCAGAACTTCATGTAATATACATCGCTGCATGACACACTGGAATTGTAGCCTTCAAGTTTGATCCAAGTAGACCAGAGGCAAATACCATGTAAAACTGGTTATTAAAATGATCAGTACAGTACGTAACTCATTAACCCCTGATGTCGCGTTTACATGACAGGAGGTACTAGCCTACTCTCGAGTTCTGTAGCATCAAGGTCATTTATGATACACTAAAGTGGGTGGTATTATAGAAAGGTGGACAGATGTAGCTCTACAATTATACCAAATAATCTGGAAGTTCTAGTTGCTCTACAAAATACAGAGGGAAAGACCTAATTTTTTTGGACCCAATTTTTTTTCCACCCAAAATTTGCCAGTGGTCGGAATCTGATTTTGTGTCGGATTTTAGACTTTTTGGCCTCAGATCTAAGGTAGATCAGTCTAAACTGCACACAGACAGATGAACCTTTGCAAAAAGTAGGATAAGTTGGGCATTTGGAATAAAGAGTTGTCTCAATACGAAAATGATGAGTCCGTTAAGCAAAAAAATGTACAACTTTCACCCTTCTGTTCATGTGCGAGTGAAATAGCCAATGAAAAACAATGTTTCTAACAAAACTAGGCATTAGGTTAATGGGAAATCTCTTGGAAGTCAATGCATTGGGATATATTCAGAAATAGCCCACAAAATGTATTTCCATCTCGCATTTCAGGCAAAAACAACCAAAACCTCCAGGGATTAATGAGTTAAATTGTACATGGAGAACAAATCTTTAATGTTTTCTCTATTTATAGACTGGACATGCTCCCATTATAAAATAATTAGCATGGAATTTGCGAATTGGAAAGGTCGGATTAAGAGTTAGTCACCATTCTTTAATTTGTCGAAGGATAGTGGGTGTTGTCAATAGTTCTTTTTTGCTGATGTAGATGAGTACATGTGCCTGCAACATTTATCTGAGATGACTTCTCAGTTGAAAGAATAAAAAGGCAAATGACTAATAATTACTAATAGCTGCTGAAGATTAAAGTAACTCATATTGGATAAGTATCGTTTTGTTTTGGTTCTTTATGTCTTGTATCACTATGGAAAAAGTTGATATAATTACAGTTTGATTAATCATTTAACCCCAAGTTTTTACTAAATGACTTTTTTCGATGCCTTGTTGGGGCTCAATTAAAACTCTGCTCACAGTTGCCCAGTATGGCCACCACATAATCTTTTTATCACTGTTTCTTTTGAATGAATTGTCATATCAATGTGATGTTTTCACTGGAAGTCTTCTTATGATGTCTAGGAGCTAGTAAATCAAATTGGTGCTGATCTGACTTCAACTATGACTTGCTCTAGCTTGTATATATTGACAAATGCTCAAGTGTCTGAAAAGAAATTCTTGAAATTTAAGATAAAAACATTGTTTTCTTATTAACACATTAACCCCTGGAGCTTTTTGTCATTTTTGCCTGAAAATCAAGTAGGAAACACATTTTGAAAGCTATTTCTGAATAGACTCGAAAACACCAAATCCCCGGTCATCTTTCAATGCCATACTGCCTAGTTGTGTTAGAAACATCGTTTTTCATTGGCTATTTGACTCGCACATGAGCAGAAGGGTAAAAGTTGGAATTTTTTTTTTTTTTTGCTAAACGGAGCCATTACTTTTGTATGGAGACCACTCTTTATTCCAAATGCCCATCTTATCCTACTTTTTGCAAAGGCTCATCTGTCTGTTTGCAGTTCATGCCGGTTTGCCTTAGATCTGAGACCAAAAAGTCTAAAATCCGGACACAAAATTGGATTCTGACCACGGGTGAATTTTGTGTAAAAGAAAGTCGGGTCCAAAAAATGAGGTTTTTCTATCTGTATTTTGTAGTGCAACTAGATATTCCAGATTATTTGGTATCATTGTAGAGCTACATCTGTCTACCTTTCTATAATACTACCCACTTTAGTGTATCTGCATGACCATGACGCTACAGAACTCGGCAGTAGGCTACTACCTTCTACCCCGTAAAGTCGTCGCTAAGGGTTAATGTGTTAGCTGCTGAGTGTTGAAGTCGTCTCTGATATTATTGAGTGTTTTGTTTTTCAAATTAGCCACTGGGGGATCCATATTGGAGTAGGCTTATAGTCTGGGTCAAACTCAAGCAGATAGTGCTGATCTGTGATGGTGCCTCTTTTAAAATAATGAAAAATATTTGATATTAAAGACAAAGGAACAAGGTTCACTGTACACTCTTTAGTTTAAAGGGAACATAAACTATCCAGATCCTTGACTCATTTTTTGAGAATGATTCTAGTACATGTCATTTACCTTGTGGAGTTGACTCGAGACAAGTGAATATATATATGCTTGTCGTTTACTCCTGCTCTTTTCTTGTAAAGGCACAGTGAAGAAACAACATGATTGAAAAGATAATTCCTACTGTGTTTTATATGAGATACTGTCAAACTCTCCATGCATCATTATTAGGCTTCAAGTTCAGAGCATATTAACTGACAAATTTCTGACTGTTGTCTTTATGCAACTTCGACAATTCAAAGTAATATATTCTTCTGCAGCTTTGTTATGTGAAAAGGAAACCAGTGTTTTCATGGAAGACATGTCATGTAATTATTATTTTATCAGTGAGATGAGAATATTGAGAACCTTTTTGCTGACATTGATTTGTTTCTGTATTTGTGGAGTTTAACATCATTTTCAGCACATGTTTGGCTATAGTCATGATGGCTAGTAATTTGGTGGAGGAATAACCTGTGAAGAACCTTAGATCTATGGGCCGTTACTGGCAGTCTTTCTCTAATACCCAAGATGGTGGAACCAACATTCTAACCCATTTGACAGAGGTGAGTTGTGAGTGATCTGCAAAGGCAAGTGCCTTAGACCACTCTGCCACTTTTGGCCCTTGCTAACATAAAGACTTTTAAGTTTTGGATGTGTATGATCTGTGGAGTGGACATGAGCAAATTATGCGTGTTTGTAACAGATTGCTAGTAATGATGATGATGATGATCATTAATATTTTTTTCAGGATTGAGCCTATATTCAGCTGGCAGATGGAGGTGGATGATGATTTATATGATATTGAGACAGGTCGGATAGTTTGGAGCATTGAATACCAGCGCACAGGATCAGTCCAGGAAGTGTACACATCACAGGAGTCCAAGATCATCTCACGCATCAACATCCGTAGCAAGGACCAAGAGAGAATGGTTCCTATCCTTAAGGTATCTTTGATACTCAGTTTGCTGAATAATATATATTGTAAAGGCAAAACTTTCTTTGTCATTTTTATTTCAAAGCAAGTTCTCATGACTAATCACAAGTTAATTGGATGTGTCAGTGCTGGTGAAATGGGGGAAAACTATTGGCCTTACGAGAAACACAAAAAACTAACTTTCATGGATGGTCAGCGAAGTTACCAAGTAAGATTTATTGGGAAATAGACCATATACACTCAAACCTGTCTGCAGCAGCAACCGATGGGAAAATGCAAAGTGGCCTTTTACAAGTGAACTCTGAAGGTACATTAGCTTTCAAAATTGGTTCAGAACAAATGGATGAACATGGGGTTTTCACTTAGACTTGATGATATTTAGATGGTCCTTTATGAAAATGGTGTTTGACTGAGATCCATTATGGCTGTTGTTTTAAAATTCTTATAACTGCTCTTCCTGAATAGTTGGTCATACTGTCATGAGATTTTTGCTGAAAGGCTTGCAGTGTTTAGTTGGTCCTAAATGAAAATAGTGCCTATCAGATGTGAAAATTGGGCTGATCTAACATACCAACATAGTAGCAACCCCAATCAAAATTACAGTCTTCATATTTACATTTTAAAGAGTTCAGAAGTTATGACTATTTGAATATTGGCAAAAATTGGCTTTTCAGTGAATTTTTGCCTTATTTAAATGCATGTTTAATTCTTTTAAGTCGCAGACCCGACATGACTATTAAAATATTTCCATCATAACTTTTGATTTAATAAAGATATCTCCATGACACTTGGCAGTCTTATAGCATTTTTCCTGTTGAATTCAAATATCTATAGTAAATTAAACGATGTCCACTAGATTTCATTGTAGGGAAGAAAATAAGGGGTTAAATTCTTTATTTTCTTCTACCAGGCAATTCAAATACTGGACAACATATTTCTTAACAAGTCATTTAATTCAGAAGAAAACATTGGCATACATTGTAAACAGTTCATCAAATTTTCTATGCTCTGAGAATGCCCACTGATGTCCAGAATTTAGACATTCTGGAAGCATGCCAGTTGCTATGACAAATTCAGGCTTAACTTCCTGAACATCATCTCTGCTGGGCCATATAAAAACTACCGCTTTCCTACATGTGCCATAAATTTAACTATCAAATTGTTATTATTGTCACTTTTAATTTCATGAACACATCCAGGATACCAAGCATCATTTTCCTTAAGCTGGTCTAGAACAGGCAACTGTTGACATCTGTATTGAGTTCATCTATTTCACTTTCATGGAGTTCATCTGTGTCATTCGGATGTCATTTTCCCTTCTTTGGTGGCGGTTCACTCATTTGGTCCAGTATTTCATTGCACACATGTTTCTGGTGTTCTTTATGTTTAGGACACAAGTTTTTTCCACCATGGCGTGCACTCTTCCACAATGACTCTTTTTCTGTGGGAGTCATACTGGCATACCACTCTTTCATTCTGAGATGGTTTCTCTTAAATAGTTGAATGGACGAGTGGCGGTGCAAGGAGACATTTGGTCTACGCTTCTGACTGCTGTCAAGGTCACCAAAGTGGTGTTCACAGCCAAGACTGGTCACTTGCGCGAACTATGTCCTCATCATTGTCTTTGGATGAACTCCTTCGCTGTACTGCCCACCAGGCAAGAAATCAGAAAGTTGTTTTTCAGTAGTTCCTACCATTGACTTACCCATGGAAGTAATAACTTGATTCAATAATTTTCTTTCAATCTTGATAGATTTTGTCACTTCACAGATGCGTTGCTCATTTGCAATGTCATACACCTCTCCCAACCAGTGTTCATCACTTTCAGTCAGTTTGGGTTTTTCAGCACAATCTTTTAAATACTTCTGTAAGTTTTGAATGTATATATACAATTCTAAGTATGCCACTTTTCCCAGTGTAATGAGTTCCCAGTACAGGCCAGTCACTCTAACATACCTAAGCATTAGGGCTATCAACATAGACACAATATGGTCAGAGTTTAAATCTGCATCTACAGATATAATTATTTTGTTCGGTGCGTGTACAGTTCTGATGACTGTCTGGAAATCCAGGTGATGTACTAGAATCTCAGCCGCTGTTTGGAATAAACCATTGAACCTATTGTCATGATAGTTCCCGACTGTTGACTTGATTCCCAAAGTAACTCAAAGTAATGTTGGGCATCGGCTTCTTCCGGGTGTTGAACATTTGCTCCTTCCATCAATTTAGATCGTGGCTGCAACCGAGGTGAAAAATCGTCCCAGACCCATTCCTCTTGAAAGCCTTCAGAGTCTGCTTCATTCTCTGAATCACTGTCGAAAAGTGCATGAAGCCATGCATCATCTCTTTTATCAGCTTGATTCCATTCTAACCCATCCTTTAATTAATATTATCATCAGAATCATCCATATTGTCAACTTCATTGTCGCTACCCTCGCTATCAACATCCATGTTTACATCTGATTTGTCGTCCATCAGTATCTCAATTGATTTTCAAGTCAACAATTTCTTTTCTAACCGTGTTTTTTTTAAATTTCACTGTGCTTGCAAGCTTTAATCATTTCCTGTGTTGGTGAAGAAGTACACAAATATTTGTGATGTGTAACACATGTTCATAGAGACACTACACACATATATGTAGTAGAGTAATACTATAGTTGTATTCAGGATAAAATGGGATTCTAGTATCACAGGCATATTCAGGATAGAATGAAGTATTACGACCCTAGCCATATTCAGGTTAAAATGGGTTAAAAGTAGACCTGCTTTATATTTTGATGTTAATTGGATCTTTTGTTTCAAATGAGATAAAGTGGGTGTAATAATACAAAAAAGTTAAAAGGCATGCAAAAGGAATGGTCACAGTTGTGTGTCAATTCACAATACACAGCTTACAATACATTAAATTATCAAAACAGATATCAAATTTCATGGTCTTTCATCTTTAGAAGGTCCCTTTGGCTGGGGTGGTGTCATCTTTTTACATTTTGATATATTGGTTGTAGTTTTGGTAAGCAGTTTACAGACAGACATAAGAGTTGTCATCCGTTCATAGGCCATTCTCATCCTTGATACAATATAATAAATACTTTCAAAGAGACTACTTGTTACAAGTCAGTGATTTGATTCAACTTTTTAGGCCATTTCAGGCTGCACCATTTGATCAGGTGCACAACTTGAATTGGTCACCAAGCCCTCTGTTTTGCACTGCATGAATGTTTGTAAAACATTGCATTACCAATTTTATGTCTTCGCTTTGGAAGTCAGTCCAATGCTATCTTCAGAACAGAAGAAATAATGCAATTTCTTCATGCAAAGGAAATCTTATTAAGAACAAGTGTGGTTGGGGGAGAGGAGATGACTAACAAAGAGAATCCTTCACCTAGTACTTTACGCAGATGCAAAATAACTGCTGTTTCAACCAGTGAAAAAGAAAATTGTTGACAACGCCCTCACCTCTTGTACAAATTAACAAAGTGATTCTAACTTGTGCAGTTAGGAGTCTGGACCTTTGCTGATTCTGTGCTCTTTTTTTAAAAATCCCATTGTCTTGGTCACTGATTAGATATGTCAGCTTAAAAGGAAACGTTAGAAACTTATTCCCTTCATACCATATAAATACCGTCTGATCATTTAATAGCCACTTTAGTTTTTCAGTTCAATGTTGCTCTGTATCTAAATGGACCTAGTTTGGAGATCAGTACTTTTGGTGTGTCATGCAGTGAATACACCACATTTAGTTCTGATTGGTTGTCCTTGTTTTACTCTGGACTTGAATAAATTATAACCACCAGTCAGAATTAGATTTGACATATTTCTTTGTGACACTGGAAGTGTAGCCTTCAAATAAGATGCAAGTAGACAAGATGCAAAGCATCAAAGTCACTTCACCTAATTTGGTTATTAAAAAATCAATAAAACATTTTAAGTCATACATGGGTAACAAATCTGGAATGTGTTCTTTACACTATTATATATTACCAGTGGCTGAGCATGCTGAAGGGATAAAATAAACAGCATGGAATTGGTGGGAAGGGAATTTGGGGATGTATTTCAAACTATGTGTGTTAGTCACCTCATGTTAATTTGTAGAAGAGTAAGTGTTGTCTAATCTTTAAGTTTTACTGACAGAAATGAATGCCTATTTACTGATATGCCTATGGTGTCTCAAATGAATTCTCAGATTTAAAAATATTAAAGCAAATGACTAATAACTACTGAAGATTGAAAACTTATATAGGGTAAGTATAATTTTGTACTGATTCTTGTATCAGTATGAAAAAAGTATCAGTTCATCAACATATAGGTAATACCCATTATAATTTGATGCTTGGGGTCCAAAGAATAACAACATGATATAAGCGGGATCACATTACATTTTTTTTCGAAAAACTTCCCTGTAGAAAATGTGGATTGAAATTTCAATGTCATCGGTTTTAACTAACATCTTGATCATATATCGCAATATGTTTTCAAAAATTTCTGAAGTTAAGCCAATATTAAACGTAATGCTGGGATTAAAATTCTGCTAGGGATATGAATAATTGGCTTTTTCAAGAGCATATAGGATGTTAAAAAGAGAGGTCACCTTAAATTAAAAAATGGGAGCCATGCTGCCATCGTGTTACAAGTGGAATCACATAAAAAATCACATTATAATGGGTTTAACCTGTAGTCGTTTCACTCTTTTATTAATGTTGTTATGTAAGTGTCAGGATAATGTGACTGGGTGGGACATCATGCTACATGTCTGTGGCATTATGCCCCAGTGTTAGACAGCACTATAAACTGTCACACTGCAGACATCATAGTGATGTGACTGAAAAATTGTTAAAGCTACGTTAAAAATCCAGATCACACACACACATAATTGCCAACAGTGTTTTGATCTCCAACAGAAGTATTTGCTGTATTGTTACACTCAGAAATCCTAATTGCATAAGAGGAATGGTCACAGTTGTGTGTCAGGTCAATTCATTTAAGTTGAACACTGTTATTAATATTAAATAAACTACCTACTTTTTCAAAGATGTGATCCAGGATAGCAAGGCATTTAAGTGATACGAGTATTTGGTGAATAAAACGTTTTGTTTCATAGGTATTTTTCATTGTGGAGAAGTGAGTTTCAGAATTTGTAGTGAACTTAAAGTTCCCATTGTTGCTACTTTTCCTGAATGGATGCTTATATTGTGTATGTTTTTTTAAGCAGAATGATATTCAGTTTGTCCTAAATGAAAATGGTACTAATCTTGCTGTTCAGGAGTATTAGATGGTTTCAACACTTGCCAGTCAACAGAAGACATGGTCTCGTCTTGAACTCTTGGAAATTCTTTTCAGACCCTTATAGAAACAAATATTTTTTGTCCTTATGATATCTTTTGTTACATGATATGCAATAATTCTTATGCTGAGGCAAAATCTATATCTCATTGCATTGTAAAGATGCAGCAGACCTGATTCAGAATGCAAAGATCCTAAAACTGTATTTACAGTTTAGGACCTGTATACATGTGCATGTAGTTTGATTTATTTTAGAGTTCTTGGGTTCATCAATTAATGCTAATTACTTTATGCAGACACTTAAGCTATGCTCATGTTCCAGAAGTTAATTACTAAGGCTCCATGCAGGTTATTTGTATCATGTATGGTTCATTTGTAACACATGCTGGTTGATGAGAGTATTGCCCTCTTAAAATATTGTATGAACCATATCTCCTGTTGCATTACCGTATTGCATAAGCATATTAGTGACTCTAGCTTCTTTGGATTGCTCAATCTAGGAATTGGGGCTTTGGAGCCATTGGTCTCTTGACATTTTCTGAAGGGGTTGCGTCAGACTTTTTAAGGGCTAATATTTTGATTTGTTTCTAAATAGGAGAAATGTCTTTTGGTTTTTGACAGTTTAATTTGTAATGCTGGATGTGAACCAGTTAACATTCAAAGACTTTATGTAGAAAAGTAACAAGTTTTTCCAAAATTTATATTGAATTACATTTATATAAGCTGATGTACTCTTGTGCCAACCAGTATGCTGTTGTCAATCTCACTGATGATGATTTATTTTAATTGTACAAAGCATTTAAATAATCTGAATCCATTTTATGATGTAAATATCTGATCACATGCAATAAAAAAAATCATGTCATTTGTACATATGTCTGTATTGTGCTCATTTAGAAATTACACTTGCTTTTTTGCAGTCTTTATTCTTTGAGAGTCAGAGACATAAATGTTTACTCTGGCATTGTTGTTTGCGTGATCATAGCACGCCATGAGGCATATACTTAACTTTGTTACTACTCAGATTTCTTTCCAGTAGGTCATTTTTTTTTCTGGTTCTGATGGTGGTCTGTATCAGGTGAGGGAATCCCCAAGACAATTTCAATTAGATTGTACCACTTTGACTCATTATCTTGGGTGTTTTTCACCCAAATTGCCTCTTATGAAGATATTTTATTGCATGTGGTTGAATGGTTATTGTTTATTACTGTGTAACTTGCAATATCGTTTATTGATAAGTCTGCATCTTAAATGATTTTCACTCATATTTAGTTCACTCAGATAATTCACAAACCTGCTTGCATTGTGGAGGCAGGCATGGATCCCATTTTTTCTTATTAAAAAAATACCCCCAAGTATGTCCCTATTTGCTGCACATAGTTTTGATCAAAATTGATTCATCACTTGTTTTAGAAAAAGAGTTAGTGCCTGCAGATTTGAATCAACATTATGAAATATGCAACTTTGAATAAGAAGTCATTGGGATGGCTTATTACCATAAAATGTTGGTTTTTCTATGCCTAAAGGATGATCGACTGTGGTGTTATAGCCTGAATAAGAAATTAGTGAATGGAATAAATGGAGATCTGAGCAAAGATATAGAATAGAACATGAGCCTTCTTATACAGAATATAACAACTTAATGAAGTAGATAGACAAAATAAAATTATACAAGACCATTTGTTGAATACACTTCTGCTAGAAATATAATTAACAGCAAGTTGAAAAACTGCATTTAGCAGTTCAGTTTACTTAGATATGTCAAATTTCATCATGAAATTTAGTGTTTTGAACTTCATTTCCTGCATATACTTGTCAACTTTTCAAAAGTCAGTTTATGAGATGGAATTAAAAAAATAGGCAGATTGGAACCTAAAATTGGGAGGTTTTTCGCAGCATTTTTAAGCTTCATTTTCAGTAAATAATGAATGATCTTCTGGGTCCAATACATTTGAAATTCTCAGAGGATGCACATTGTCTCTCTGTGACTCACCTTATTTAACCCCAAGCATGCCCTCTTTTCCTGTTCTGGTCAGCTGTGGCCAAACCATACAGTAGCTAAAGGTTAGTCTTATGTAAATAAGCAAGAAAGCTAAGGTGACTAAGTTAATCCTTATCATTGCAATTATCTTGTAAAAAGGACTGGCCCTCCAACATAATTCAAAGAAACCATGTTCTACAGTCAGTGTTACGTAAGCACCAGCAATCGATAACGTACTGGCTGAGAAAATCTTGGACTTTTGAGAGAATACAGTTTTTAATACAGCTTTTGCAAATATTTTTTAAAGAATTTTATATTTTGTACCTTTATATTTAAAAGATGTATATTTCACGTAATTTTAGCATCTTTACCTTATATTTTAGTACCTCATGTTTACATTTATTTTGGAAATGTTTTTCCATCAAAGATTTAAAAAATACATTTCTTCAGTTTTAGATTGTTCAGTTAGAACTTTTAATTACCATATATACTTACATATAAACCAAATAATTTGGGAAGAAAACAAAGGTCTGGAACAAGGGATGTTGGCTTATCTGTGGAACAAGATCTTAATTGACATTTTCTTGTTGAACATTATATATATATATATATATATATATATATATATATATATATATATATATATATATATATATATATATATATACACACACACACACAGTGTGACCCCACTATAGCATTCTCCTTTATAATATCAATTCGGATATAACACGGTGTGGCTTCCAAAATTTCACATGTATTTTTCTTATGCTTGAAAAAAATTTTTCTTAAAAAAAAAATGCAGAAAGTTTTTGGGGAAGAGACCACGTATGAATAATAAAAGATGTGGCTCCTGAAATTTTATATGTATTTTTCTCGTACACAAAAAAGTCTTTTCTTCTTAAAAGTACGAAAAGTAACATGTAAAAAGTTTATTCTCGGATCACGTAGGGCTTTGCCAATGTCGTAAACTCTGATTTTTTCCCGTATCGGTGACAAAATATACAATCTGGGATATTTTTTTTTATTGCCAACATTGTTGGATCTTGTATGTGCAACCATTGGTTTGGAGTGGAGAAATTCAGAGGCCCCATGAAAGGAAGCCGCAAACTGGATATAAAATGCACTGAAATTTATCTATTGTTACATAAACAAATTCTTTTTCTATATTGACAAACCATCAAAACAGTGCATCTGCTTCTCTTGACTTAAGGCATGAGTACTGTATGTTGTGAGATATCCGCTTTTTAGTTGACATTTCTGGTAACGGAGATTAACCAGACAAGGCATTATCTCGTAATCTATCTTTCATCGGATTTTCGGCAGCTCACTGGTAATTAATATATTTGCATAGACTGATATTTGTATGTGGATGGTAAGTAAAATTTCTCTTCTTTTCACTCAGAATTAAATCCTTCAGAACACTCACATTTTCTGTAATAATCCCCTTAATCAGACCAGAACACCTGCGTCTCTATCGTTCGTTGACCCTTTGTTAAATTTCTGATGCATGTGTGGAAGGCAGCATCATGGTGCTACCACAAATGTACAAAAAATTTAAAAAAAAAAATTAAAAATAAATAAAATAAAAATACATCTATCTGGTTTTGTCAATAGGCAGGGAGGAACAGTAACTATAATTGACTAAATGACAGTCAATTCCTTTTTAAAAAGTACCCAGATAAAATAGTTTGCTGAAATTCCAAAGGAAACATTACCTTTGAAACACTGATTGTTATGAAAACGTACTCGGCAAATAGAATACAATTATTTTGATGTTGCCGCCACAATAAGAAATGAGCATTTGTTTGGTTCTCCAAAGCTGTCTTTTAGCGGTGACTTTAATAATGCACGCACTCTTCATCAAAGAAAGCCGACTACAATATTCCAAAAAAAAGATAGAAATTTTCTTCAAAGGAAGTCAATACTGAACTTAAATAAAAGTAATGCATTTTCCAGCGTGACTGGAACACGTTAACTGTGCCATGAAAGTTTCCTTTTTGCATTGAAAAAGTTTATGCTTATGAAAGCTACCAATGGTGGCTTAAAAACTCCAACTAACTTTTACTGACTTGGGATGAACTGAAAAGTATATGTGTTTCGTCATTCGTTACGTGATTGTGCTGTTTTTCCACTGAATTCATACCAATATGACCTGTGACAAAATGATTGAATATTTCAAAGCTGTATGTGTGCATATTTTCGATGGAATCACTTATATTGTGGATTCAATACATATGAGATTCACGGGTGAGTACATGGTGTTGATACTTTATTCATGCTATACATTAGACATGTATTTATAAACAGTATTCACGTATATGTACCAGTTTGTGGTTCTGAAAATAAACTATTATATCTGCCTTCTGTTTTCACTACAGGTGTATTTCTCATTTAATATGCATTGATTTAAGATGGTAACTGCCGAAGCATGTATTTTGTTGCTAGCATTTATTACTTACTACCCCCCCTCCCCCTCCCCCCCCCCCCCCCCCCCCCCCCGCAATTTTTTTGGGGTACATGCATCATTTTCTTAAGCTAACTGACCTGGTTCGCCAAAGACAAGATTACTTGCCTAACCGAACCTCCAGGGACCTTCTTTACTGAGATCCCATGTAAATATGGATGGAGTAGCATTAACAAGATTTTCAGTATGGATGGACTTGGGAGTCAGCTTGTGCACCTATCATGAAATTCTTAATGTTGTACCTATTCAGTTAGGGGATGTCAGCTTATATGCGAATGGGCTTATACATGAGTAGATATGGTATTGTTATTTAGCCATTATGGTGCTGATGTGCCATTAGACACAGATGAATACATACATTTATTTAGTGTCCCCATGCTTAGCTGCATGTTTGCATCACTTCCCAGTCCTTTTATTCTCTTACTTAGTCCCTGGCCTATCCCCTCCCTCATGTTGGATTAGATTTTTATCTTTGTGCAAGTTTCAGTACATCCCCACCCCAACCCATCTTGCATGTAATCTCAGAGTTTGAGTTTCCCTTCTTGTAATTGCTGTCTGAGGAATTACATGACAGGCTTACACAAATGCATATGCCAGTAGCAGGCCCATACATTTTCTTCACTTCCTGCCAAAGAACGGGGAACAGAAAGCATGTATAACACTGACCTGCATGCTGCTGCTGTTGTTAGTCTGGTGTGATAAGTTCACAATCCCTGTTTAGCTCCACCATGTAAGAGTCAGCATGTATTGCCTGCATTCAAAGGTCATCCATATTGATTATTGGAAATTTTGCTAGACCCCTATTGATCATGGAAAACTGACCTTTTTTGCACGGTGTACACAGTTTAGCAGATGCCTTATGCTTTGACATCTGTGTTCTTCTGACACTGATTGTAGCTGTTCTACTGCAAAATAACATAAAAAGGAATCGGCATCTTTCTCTTTGTATTTGTCCATTAATATGAGAAATGGTCTCAGAAAATGTGACACTTTCAGTTCTGAAAATAAAATCAGATAGCCCTTTCCTCAGAGCCCCTCTAATCTTCCATTTAGCATTTCATATTCTAAGTGAGTTGGCCATCAGGCTTGTCAAAATAAAAAAGCATTTTCTAATTTACCTGACAAAACATTGAGTGTTTCAATAAAATTCAGCATTTTCATCTTGAAGTTTATAGTAGACACTGATTTATTGTATAATTCATCCATTGGCTGGAACTCCATTTGAATGACCACTCATCTTTTTAAGATTGTCTACTTGCTTGTATCAAAAGCTATAAACTTTGTGTACAAAGTGAAGCACATGACCTATGAATCGTCATTAATACAGTTTCTCTTTAATTTTATTGATTACATATAATTAGTGCAGACTCTTCCCTCATGAATAATAACCTGTCTGCCACACTGGTTAAATATATTGAGCAGTACTTATGTGATTGTTTGACAAATAATTGAATTTGTTGGATTAGCAATTTAAAAAAATCATCCAGTGTGTATTGCCTTAAAGAAGCAGAGATGCTTGCAATGTATTTTAATCCATTTAGTTCAAAGAGTTGGTAGCTGAAGACTCTATTGATAAATAGTATGAAGTAGATGTTCTGTGATTGTGACACATCCACTGACTCGCTTTACTATGAAATGAACAAATTATGAAACTTGAAGCGGTTGTTTTACTGACTAAAGTCAAAAACCAAGGGTTCTCTGACTTGATTTGTTTTCAACATTGATCTTGCATCATGTGGAGAGCTGTGCAGTGTTCAGAAATCGAGACTATCCCAAGTCCCCTGAATGCTCTTCCCTACAGATTGTGATAAAATAAACAGCAAATCAACCTGAAGGCAAGAATTACATGTCCAATATCCTAAAAGCAGATTGTTTGCCATAATTGTTATCAGTTCCAGATGTGAATATGCAGAAATTATGGAATTGTTGGTAATGATTGTAGTTGTGAGCCCTGCTATTAGCAGAACTTGAACAATCGTTCATTCTTTTGAGCAGTATCAAAGTATAAAGAAGAGAGAAACAATTTAAAGTAGGACAAGCTTCAAAATACTTATGAACATCAACTCTTCTGATCCAGTCATTAAGAAGGACATTGTTTGAATAATTATAGTAAAAGTCATGCAGGTCATGTATGCATTCAACATTAGTTATTTCAGTACTGGGTCTCACTTTTTAGAATTTGATTCTAAATACCTTTAAATGGCAATTATTCACTTTATTTGGTTCCTCATACATCCATATTCCTTTGGGAGGTCATTATTTACCCCCCCCCCCCCGAGAAGTTTCTATGGCAAAGTCAACATTAAAGTACATGGACATTTTTAGATGAGATCACCCTACAGGTGTGATCCAGTACAATCCAGATTGCACTGGGATGTCACAGTGAGAGCAATGCATGTTGATAAACAAATTTATTTTGGTGATTCGACTTGACATGCTCATTTCTTGACAGAGTTTACTATCTGGCCACCATTGTAAAAGTCCATAGTGATCAGTAACTTTTATCTGGATGTTTCTTGATGACTGTTAAGGTGCTGTGCATTCAGTAATCAGGATCTAATAGACTTCAGTTAAACTAAATTAGTATTAAATTTTAAAACATCATTTTATATTTAAGATGAGTAAATGCATATACTGTACATGACCTTTATGACATTTTCTATAGACGCTGTCTGACACCAGGTCTTCAAGGAAAACATTCCTTTAAGTGAAACGTAATCAAATTTTTGTCTGCCAAGACACAAATCTTGTTTGAAAACACTGTAAAGTATAAACTATTTTGGTTCTGAGGACTATTTTGAATCGGGACCTGATAAAACAATACTTTAAATAAAATCAGAATTGTAGAAAATAAGATTACATTTATTTTCTTCTATATTACACTATTTTGAGAGCAAATAAACACAATGAAAAGTAAGTGAAAATGGTGCCACTCATTCATCCAATATGACTGCCATGACAGTTGTCTTGAATATCTTGTTGCAAATCCTTTTGAATGGATGGCCGTATTGAAATGGTTTTTCACCTAAAGACTTGTAATGCCATCTCCTTTGTCCAAAATGAAAATTGTGCCATTTGGACATCAAGTATTTCCACCATTGCAGCTAATTTAACAATCTTCTTATTGGTGAAAACCAGATGATTTCAATACTTGTCAGTTGAGAAGAAGATTTTTTTGTTGTTGTTGTTGTGTAGTTTAACGCCATTTTTCAGTACACAAAAGGCTATACATGGTGGCCAGTATTAATGGTGGAGGAAGAACCCGGGAAAACACCGGAAAGAACCACCGACCCACAAGAAGCTACTGGCAAGCTTTCTCACATACCCACATTGGCTGAATCCTAGACTCTTAAGAAGAAGAAATTGTCTTATTTTGAAATTATGGAAATTTCTTTTGCCCAATAGAGTGCCGGTCTGCCATGGACTCTTGTTACTAAATGACTTTGTATAATTTCTAGTTGGTGCTAAATGAAAATGGTGCTGATCTGGTGTCCATTATGGTCACCATAGGGACCAGTTTGAAAATCTTGATACTGTATTGCTACTTCTGAATGGAAGTGATGGGTTTTCACCAGAAGACTTCCTATGATATCTAGTTGGTCCAAAATGAAAATGGTGCCTTTCTCATATCCATTATGACCACCACAACAGCCATCTTGAATATCACTGCTTTGAAATGGATGCTGTCATCAGCATGGGGCTTTCACTATAAGACTCTTTATGATGTTTGATTTGTGCTAAATTGAAAAGGTGCTGATTTGGTGCCCATTATACCACCATAGAGGCCATATTGCAAATTTTGTCACTGCTACACCTGAGATGAAAAATAATATTGCCATGGAGTTTTCACCAGATGACTTTCTGTCTTATTGGTCCTTAATTATGGTTGCCACAGTGGCCATCTTGAAAATTTTGTTCCAGTTTGGACTAGCATTTGTTGCACACACACACACACACACACACACAGAAATATATATATATATATATATATATATATATATATATATATATATATATATATATATATATATATATATATAATGTTAGAGAATTTTAATTCATACTTTACTGAAATTTTAAGCTGTTTCCATTGGTAGACGGCACCCATCACCTTACCTGTAAGCACTGACTGCTGTACCATCTTGACCATGCACAAGTCACCATAAAATTATGTTCAAAGTCAGTTGTGTAATCATCCATGCATAGAAGACATGCCTACAAGTCGACCTGGTGTATGTGTGTGTGATTTGGATTTTTTACGCAGCTTTTACAATTTTTCAGTCATATTGCTTTGTTTGCAGTGTGGCAGTTTATAGTGATGTCTAGCACTGGGGCATCATGCTGCAGACATGTAACATTATGTCCCACCCAGTCACATTATCCTGACACCAGGCCACAAGTTGACCTGGTAATTAGTTTCATCTGTTCACAATCATTCTGGATTCCTAAGACAGAAATCAAGGTATAAGATGGATGCCGTTCACCCGTGGACCCAGGTTCAAATATCAGAATACAAATTATAATTCTCTACCTGTATTATAACGCTATTTATTTGCATTTATACATATTTTGTTTGTATTTCCAAGCAATCTCCTGTTGAATCCAGGGATAGCACTTACGTTCTGTTTGGTGTGTATTTGTAATTATATATAGTTTGACACTGCATGTCGTTACAGGCATGAATTAATATATTTTTATATTAAAATGTCAGATGCTTACTGCACAACAGTAGACCTGCAGTATGAGATAAAATCAAAAGCACCATCTAAAAATACAGGTGAGACAACAACTGGCCAATGTCCCTCATTTAATAATAATTGTAAGAATAATAATGTCTTTATTTAAAGAGGGTACCGTAATACACTTAGCTGAAGAACTAATCTACCTTGAAGCTACAGAGGAACTTAATTATATACCAGAAAACATATACACAAACATACATACAGTTCATATACATTGTAACATGCATATATATAGAGAAAAATATATTTAGATTCTTCGCGTTCGTCAGATGGATACTGTCCCGTCTTGAACACACACAGTCAATATACATGCAGTTGGTGATAAATAGATGGGTAGTATAGTTAATGATGCCCAAACCATCTATAAATACAAATACAGTTGTTTCATTCTCATTTTGACTACATTTCTGAAGCCACTGGATATATTGTGTTTGGAAGAAGGAAATAGTGGACATTTCTAATCTCAGCTGGAATGCTATTCCAGAGCAAAGTTCCCAAGTATTGGAAACCTTTTCTGAGTAATTTCTTATTTGGTTTGGGAATTTTTAACTATTTGGTGGACATGGATTGCTGTTGGGGATTACAAACAAGTAGCCTATAAAGGAACAGTGATTGCAGATATACAGGAGTACTATTATTGAATATCCTGTTCATTAACTTGTCTTTTCTCAACTGGATTAGGCGGGGCCCCAAAGGCTGAGTGGCCTAAAGCGCTCTCCATTACAGACCACTGCCATCTCACCTTTGTGTGGGTTTGAGTCTCGGATTTGGGCTAATGTGGGTGTGTGAGAAAGCTTGCTAGTAGCTTCTCGTGGGTTGGTGGTTCTTTCCGGGGTTTTCCTGGGCTCTTCCTCCACCATTAACACTGGCTGTCATGTATAGCTATCATGTGCTGAAAAATGGCATTAAACCCCACAACAACAACTACAACTGGATTAAGACTTTAATAGGTAATATTTTTGACTTGCCAACTAAATTTTCCCTGCTTTATGTTTGGATTGATATTAGCCAAAATGCTCTGCTTTGAAGGCATGCTAGCTTTGTTCTGTTTCTATCATTTGAGTTAGCCAATGCTGTATTACTGTAATCTAGATAGGGTTGTATAACTGTTATGAAATAGTTTTCTGTGCATTTCTGGGAGAAAATGTCTTAACCCACTAAGAAGCCATAAACTTCAATTAACTTTCTTACTAATGTATTTTGTATGTTCAGTCCATGATATGTTATTATCTACCAAAACATTCATTATAAATGCTAAAGGGAAGTTAGCAGATTCTTTGAACTTGACCATGGAGAAATCTGTTTTAATAAAAGAAAAAAAAGAGGACAAGGATAATTCTGTTGCTGTCATGTAATTAACAACACTAGCACCATTATTAACAATACAGGTGCAGTAGCAGTTACCATTTGAGACTTGGAAAAGTTTATGAATGTGTAAACGTACATCATGCATGTATAATCCAACAGAGGTTTTTCCATTGGAGTTTTAAAAAAAGTCATTCTTTAGACTTTCTTTTACCTTCTGCACATGCGCAAGCCAAAAAGCCAATGAAAAAATGACATTTCTAGCACAACTAGGCATCGGTCTAAGCGAAAAGCTCTTTGAAGGAGATGTACTTGGATATATTCAGAATTAACCCCCAAAATGCATTTCCTACCCCCAGTTCAGCTGAAAATGACAAAAATCTCTGGGGCCATTGAGTTAACAGCAAAATTACCTACTTTTCAAAAATACTACATGATTTTTCTAACTGTCATGGATTAGCTCATGTTTTAGTGCATTCTGCATTATAAATTTAAAAATAAAGGAAATTTAATATGCCATGAATTAGGTAACAGACTGATGTTGGAATTATTAGCTTGCATCCGAAAGCCTCGGCCTACAGAATTTGCTACATTTGTTGATTTTTCCTTCATGGATGATTGATATCTCTTTATATACACACATCATCTGATATCTTACAGGAGTCTTTCGCAGACTGCACACATTTATATTGATTCTACAGAATTATTACTTGTATGCTGCATGCATGCATAATGCAGCATATACCTTTCCTCAGTTACTCATGGGCTGAAACATCATTCCTTAAGCTTGTGCTATGAGATACACATTTTTACAGTATTTACTTTTGGATTCAGCTATTTTTATCCCAAATGTTGTCCAGCTGACTTATCTCAGTTGAATCTTAACAGGTATAATGAATCATGTAGATGAAGATGCAGGCAGAAAATGAGCTTTTCACTATTGTAGTCAAGACCAAGTAATGCACTGAACAATAATTTTGTACTACATGCTTGGTGTGACTTGAGTGAAATATTAGGATCCATGTACCAATGGACTCAGGACTTGCACAAAATCATTTTGAAAGTATGAGGCCCTGGGGATCTAGATTTTTTTCTTTAAGCCCCAGGTATTATCAAAATGAACAATTTTAATGTATGCGCAATACTACCTGCATCAAAATGAACAGTTTTAATGTATGTGCAATACTACATATATCAAAATGAACAATTTTATTGAATGCACAACAATGCACAACACTACATCTGTCAAAATGAAAAATTTATTGTATGCACAACAAACACTACATATTTACAGTGTACATGTTACATGTACTAGTTTGCAGAGAAACCTGTCTACTAAAGGATACTGTAACCTTGCACGAATTGAGTGCCTTTAATATGTTTTTTATTATTATGATTATTATTATTATTGTTGTTGTTGTTGCTGCTGCTGTTTCCAGTTTTCTCAAGCTGTAACCCTTAAAGATATGTATCAGCTGTGGTAAAACCTTATGCTGTATGACTTACAAATGTGTATTACCGGTAATTCATATTCATTTGTACAGATTTCTTATAATATGCCAGTGTAAATCAATATAGTTACCATTTGCTTGAAATTATAAAAACAAGACTGGGAAAAACCAGTGCTTTATGCGATGGCAGATCCGTGTCTATGATGTTTGTATTGGGTGGAGATTATACAGTTGGCAGTTTGCTAGAAAAGATCTGTGCTTCCAACCTGCTAGTGCTATTGATTTTTAGATATAAGATAGCTAATGAACTGGCTGCTGATATTAGAGAGATTGTCTTTGGGATTGTCCACAATACCATCTAAACTACATTCATGCACAAAACAGTCTTTTCCCCCCACCAAGTTGGTGGAAAGAATTGGTATGGTATGGTATGGAGATACGTGGAGGTTGTTAGACTAATATGTATTTATATGCCGTTTAATACAAGATTTTTTCCCCTTGCTTCAATTTTGTGTTTATTACATATCCCACATATTTGTAAGCTGTGGAATAAAAAAACAAATGGAGATTTATTCAAATTTCATTCAGTGCATCTACATGAAGGAATATGATGCATAAGATGGATAGGTACCAGCTGGAATAGCAGCTCATTGCTGTAGGTGTGCTCTCATTAGCTTTTTTTCTTCTTATAATTAGAGTGATAAACGAAGAAACATGGAGAAAGTTCAATTTCATTAAGTAAAAATACTCCATGAAAACTTTATAAACATCTAGAAAAGTCTTGAACATCTGGTTTTTTTGTGGGGCTGTGTGAGCCATGTTCTAGCTTATTGATTTTCTTCATGAATCTACTAAGAAGGTACTGTATGCATTCAAACACCAGCCAACAGGTGTATGTATAAACCATGGAATTGATAGCAGAAAGCCTAAAGGCATTGTGTGGCCACTGGAATTTGATATTGTCCATTTTGTATGCATTTAGGTGTCAAGTAAGCACAGTAGTGCATTACATGATCACAGTAGAGTGAAAAGCATCTGAGATGCAGACATGCAGCTTAGTTCTACCCCTATGACTGTGTACAGTATGTAACATGACAACGATTTCTACATGTTCTTTTGTGATGGTTACTTAAGATCTATTAGGGGTAAGATTGATGTGTGGGAAAATATAACAGGGAAAGCAAGATTTGTGTCAACACAATTTATCAATGTAAAATCAGGAATTATATGATTCAGCTCATCTGTGTGTGCATTCATAATGTTTCACAACTTGTACACCATTCTAGACTTGAACATTAGGAATTGGTTTGGTTTTTATATCTTGGTCATAAAGCATCAGAGCTTATATGAAGGCCTTTTGTCCGTCATCCATCATCCAATGTCCTTCTGTCAGTTAACACAGGTTTGTTACAGCTCCTTCTCTTAAATTACTTGGAAAACTCAAAGGTAACTCAATAACATTGGTACCAGTCTGATATGGCAGCCATCTTGAAAATCATGTTGAAGCTTCTTCTGATACAGAAAGTTGAATCAACATGTAGTTTTCACTAAAAGGCTTCTTATAGTGACTAGTGAATTCTGACTGAAGATGATTCCACTCAGACATCCAATATGGTCAGCACAGTGGCCATCTTGAAAATATTGCTATTGCTGCTACTCCTTTTGAACAGAAAGACATATCAGCATGGGAGTATTTAACTGGAAGACTTATTATTGTGTCTGGTTGGTCTTTAATTAAAAAAATTCTGCCTCTGTGGCATCCAATATGGGCATGTTGATTAGTTGATCATGAATGAAAATGATGCAGATCTGATATACAATATGGTCATGGCCATTTTGAAAATCTAGTTATTGCTACTCCTCCAGAAAATAGTTTTATATCAGCATAAGGTTTTCACTAAAAATCTTTGATATCTCGTTGGTTCTAAGTGAAAATGGTGCTCCCCCTCCCCCAAGACATACGGTATGACTGCGCTTTCCTGAGGGGCCCCGAGTGGCCTAGTGGCCTAGATCGCTCACCGCTATGAATCACTGCCAGCTCACCCTGGTCTGCATGGGTTCGAGTCTCAGGCTTGGCCAGTGTGGTTATGTGAGAAAGCTTGCCAGTAGCTTCTCATGGGTTGGTGGCTCTTTCCTGGGTTTTCCCTGGTTCTTCCTCCACCATTTATGCTGGCCGCCATGTATAGCCTATCTTGTGCTAAAATATAGCATTGAACCCTATAACAACAACAACAAGCACTCTCTTGAAGGGATGGTCATAATGGCACGAGTTTTCACCAATAGTCAAATGGTATCCCATTTTCCTCAAAATAAAAATGATTTCAATCTTTCATTCAGTATGCCTCAACAGTATCAGAGATTGTCTCAGCACTCTCATTAAAAACAGACGAAATATCTTACTTTGATTCTTTTAGATGGTAGAACATCAGTTATTTTAATAGAATCATGTTATTGATGAATCAGCAAATGAAAGTTACTGCTCCAGTGGCCTAGTGGTTAGAGCGTCCACCTTGGGTGTGGGAGGTCAAGGGTTCGTTACATGGCCAACTTATATTAAAGACTTATAAAAATAGTACTTACAGCTGCCTCATTGGGTGCTCATGGCATAATTCTAACTGGACTTGTTTCAGTTTTGTCATGCTCATAGGTGTTGGGAGGCATGCTTCAGCTCCCCTCTCTGATCTGCCCCTGTACACCCGTCTGTTACGAGTACAGCACTCCAACTGAGCCACAATGGCTTGTCAGGTTGTGTAGGAGTTCATTGTAACAAATGTGCATATTTATCAGTATAATTCTAGTTTTTAAATTATACATGTATTTGCACTTTTGCCACATGCAGGTAATAAGTTGCATTAGCCCTCTTAATGGCAATGACAATAAATTGTATACCCTTTGTGCATAATGTTTTTTGTCATTTGTTAGTAGCTGTATTAATGTTTTGTTTTAACTTTTGACAGTATATTGCTGACAATATAAAGAACTGGCTCAATGTTTTTACTTAACTGAATTAGCTAATGCTAGCATTTTTCCATTATAGTTTTATTCATGTGGTAATGTTTGAGTAATAAACAGGACATGAAATATCTGGACTTTTTTTCCTCATCATCTAAGTTTATTGTCAGACCTGGTATGGCAACCACCTGCATATTGTGATAACCTTTTCATAAAATCTTTTTGGCCTCTCCAAGTTTCCGATATGTATATAGCAGCTGTCAGCCCAGCATGCCCAGTGATATTTTTTAGTTCCATGAACCTCTCAGCCAGAGGAGTGTTTTCCTCCACAGATGAGGGGTGTATCCTAACTCTCCTATCACTCATTGCAATCCCCTGTATATGCAAAATTATTTTTTCACAGGTTGCTTGTACAGTAATGGTAGTATATTTAGGATAATACTGCCTGTAATAACAGAAATGTTAACTGGCTTTAGCAGGGCAAGATAATTTACAGTAGTTGCTAATTTCAGGCAGCATATCAGTCAGCATCCCTTTGATTCTTTTTGCAAGATCAGTTGGCTTCAGTGTTTGAAGTTGGTTAGCATAGTTGATACTGTTTGTGATCAGAAGTAATTCCAAAAGGATTAAAGTCATTAATTGATTATGGTTGGATTACTAAAGAGCTCATGTAGCATAATATGGGGTTGGTTTGGCTTTGGTGTTTAAAATTAGTCCAAATGTTTTAAACATGGGTTATCTTCCCATTGCTAAAATACCAAAATGTAAGCAACTTGAAATATCACATGAAATTCAGTGATGGATGAAAATGGGAATTCTATTGATTGGAAAAGTTTGTGAAACTTTACATGGTTATTTCTACAGGAATTAAACCTTTGCCTTGCAGCCAGTAGATAAATCAGAGGAAAATATAAGATGCGACCAACCCATATTCAGTTAGAAAAGTAATTGGACCCCACCAAAAAGTTCAATTCCAAATCTAGAAGCCTTTATCAGCTCATTTGAAAATGACACTTCCAGACACATAAACCGTACTAACAGATACTGTTATTTGACAAAAGAAGAAACAGATGCCCTCCACTCACTGAAAAGCAGAACAGACATCATAATTAAGCCTGCAGATAAGGATTCCGGTTGTTATGAATACGGAAGACTACATCAGTGAAGCAAGTAGACAACTAAGTGACGTAGGAACTAATAAAAACTAGACATTGATCCTACAATGGAATATGCAAAAACCATCACTAGTATTATTGACGAGGCATACCAAATCGGGCACATAGACTAGCAAATGAGAAACTACTTAAGCCTAGAAAACCCTAGGGCAGGTATATTTTATCTTCTACCAAAAATCAACAAACAAGGCAACCCGGGCAGACCTATAATCTCCAGTAACGGGCATCCCATAGAAAGGATATCAGAATATTTTGATCATTTTATGAGACCACATGTCCACAAATTAACCTCATATCTTCAGGATGTGACAGATTACCACATTAAAAGCAAAGCACGTGAACCATTACTGCCAGATATATTGCTTGTTTCCTTAGATGTCACATCTTTTTATACTAACATACCACACAACGAAGGGATACAGGCATGTAGAGAGGCATGGGAAACTAGAACTGTAGACAATCCATTCACACACTTTCTAGTCCAACTCCTGGAGCTTGTCCTAAAACTCAATAACTTTGAATATAATGAAGAAAACTACCTCCAAATTAATGGAACTGCAATGGGTACAAAAATGGCCCCTTTGTATGCTAATATTTTTATGGGAAAACTTGAGGGTCAACTTTTAGCATCGGTTGAACTTTCACCATACCAGTGGGTATGCTTTATTGATGATATAGAAATGAAGTGGCAGCATGGAAGAGAAAGTCTAGATGATTTCATATCAAAGGCAAACAACTTCATCCCTCAGTAAAATTCATGGCATAAGCCTCCAACTCAAACCACATCTTCCTGGACACAGCAACCAGACTGGTAGAAATCAAACTCCATACCGACATCTACTCGAAACCAACCAACAAACAACAGTATCTCCTCCCAAGCAGTTGTCATCCAAAACACTGCATTAGGAACATCTCATATAGCTAGGCACTGAGGATATGCAGAATTTGCTCTGATGATGAAACATTCCTAAAATGGTTTGAAGAGCTATCTTAACATTTAATTTACCAAGGCTACAACAAAGACCTGATTGTTGAGGCAACCCAAAGGGCTAAACAAACAAACCGTGATGACCTACTAAAATATGGAAATAAGGAAAAGGCTGATAGAATACCATATATCCTGACCCACCATCAAGACAACCCCAGAGTAGGTAAAATCATTGGGAAATGCTGGCCCATTGTGGAATCGTCGGATGTACTAAAGTTAATCCTCCCTACCAAACCTGTAGTAGCTTACCGGAGACCAAAAAATCTCAAATGTATCCTAGTCAGGGCAAAGCTAACACCAGTCACTAATCAAGACCACACTAGTCATTCTTGCCCCTGTGGCAATAAAAGGTGCAAAACCTGTCAACATATGATAGAGACCAGGACATTTTCTAGCACATTGACTAGAGAAAAACTAAACATACATGGTACAAACAAAACGTGCAAAACAGAATGTCATTAATCTCATCACATTTAAGATCTGTAGCCTTCAGTATGTCGGAGAAACTGAAAAGCTACACAAAATGATCAACCGTCATAGATCTGATTGGATGACAAAGAAGCTGTACAGAAGCCCAGTCGCAGAACACTTCTCATCCCCTGGCCACACTTTGTGATATAACACTTATTGCAAATGCTCACAATCCCAGCAGGAGTTCTCAAACCAGGAAAGAAAAGGAATCTTACTGGATACATTGCCTTAGAACATTGAAACCATGTTTTTTAAACCAAGAAGAGTAGAAAAAGATAACCATGCACAAATAAAATTATCTTTTGCAGCCAACACATTTTCTTTTAAATAACTCTCTAAATTTGCTTGACAGCCTGTGACTATTATAACAATGAAATATCCGGGATATAATTTGCACTTACATAAACTTACATAAAATAACATGTTGGTATGGCTCATCAATTTCTAGGTCAATACAAATATTTTCCAGTATCAGCAATAAGCTGAAATAAACTAGCTGAACATAATGAAGTTAAAAGGTTTAATTCCTGTAGTAACAGCCAAGTAAAGTTTTGTAAACATAACCATTTTTCTTTTTTGTTTGTTTGTCTTGTCTATGTTTTGTATTTGCCTTTGAAAAAGACTCATTAAAGAGTCAAAATTGCTCAGGCTAGTTAGATACTAGTTTCACACTGTTCGTTGTCAGTTTATTGCATGCACACACACACACACACACACACACACACACACACACATATATATATATACAGTGCAGACTTGGACACCACAGGTTACACTTTATTTTTGATTTTTTACTTTGCCCAAAGGCAGGTAGGGAGGGTTGGGTAGTTTGTCCCGTATATTTTGGTCTTTTGTAGATTCATGATATCTCTAGTTCTCTTTGATATTTCATATTTTTCCTTGCTCCTTGAAGGTGCCTCTCTGTTTTTGCAGTATCATTCTGACATTATTCACTGTAGTAGATTTGCTGCAGCCCTTGTAGATTATATTTGCACCCTGTAAACATCAGAGCAAGTATTTTACATTCAGCACAAAGTAGGGCAAATGGCCATGAATTTAGGCTATCAATGTGGCTTGTCTGTGAACCATTGATTTAATTGGGTGCTACAAGAATAAGTCTGCTTTGAATCAGTTATTGCTGGTTGTTCAGATGCTGTGAGGTTAGTCCTGATTGTATGTCTTGTAGATGAAGATTATTTTACTTATTATTACTAGTTTAGATTTTGACTTGGTACAAACGGGCAAGTCAATCCAGGTGTTAAAAGTGAATTCTTTGTACATTTGGAGGTTGTGCAGCATAATGTTGGAATCATGATGAAGTTTTACCTGAAAATCCAACGAATACATTCAATACACATGCAAATCACAATTCAGTCATCAGCACATTAATTATTTTTGCATGTATATATAAATCCTTATTCAGGTACATTCACTTAGATTGATTGATGTTTCATATTTATTAACTGTTCAGATAGGTCAAAACTAACACTCAAGGTGGACAGATATAATGACAGTCAGGTAGCAAAGAAGAGAAATTGCAAATTGCAGATGCTTGAACAGTTTGGATGAAGAAATAAGAGTGGGACAAACCAATAAATCACAAACACGTTCATATATATCATCTGTTCCACTGCATGAAAACAGACAGACATGCACATGGATTAAAAGCTAATCAAATCCACACAAAGCTAATAACATGCAGTAATTCCACTGAATATGTGAACATTCTTTATCATATACATTTCATAGAGAAAAAAAGTCAACATTGTGTATTGGGCCCTGGGTGGCTGAGTGTCGGAAGCATTTGTTTTACCGAACACTGCAATCTCACCTCTGTCAGCATATGTGCATAGGTTCAAGTCTTGGACTTGGCCAATGTGGATATGTTAGATAACTTGCCAATAGCTTCCCTTGGGTCAGTGGTTCTTAAAGGGGTTTTCCTGGGTTCTTCTTCCATCAGTTATACTGGCCGCCAAGTATAGCCTTTCATGTGCTAAAAAATGCTACTGAACTCAAACAGCAACAGTCAGCCCTATCAGTAGTGACCACCCATGGGAAAAGGCAGCACTGGCTTTGTGCACAGGTAAACAGGTAACTTTGGTACACAAGTTTACATTTCAGAATTGGTTACCATGCACTGAATATCCTCCTCCTTCTCATCCATTTTGTTGTTCTTCTTTTTCTTCTTTTTATTATTATTATTATTATTATTATCCAAAAATCACAAAATACATGCATGTGTTGTTCGTTCCCAAATTTATGTTGCAAAGAAAATTACTCCATCCTGCTCACTTTAATCCATTCTGTAAATTAAATCATCTCAAGATTTAAAAATAAAAACTGATCTTAGTTTCTTTTCTGTGCCATGACAAAACAGTATTTTAACTACTGATTGACAGCTTACATATGACTGTAAAACAGAGGACTGATCTTTGGTATGCCATCATGTATATTTTAGGAATGGGAACAGCTTTAATGCTATGGGGTTGATTGGTGGATTCTACCTTCTTACAAGGTGTCCCCTTTATTCGGTTATTGTTATGTAGAGGGTGATTGCCCCGGTGTTGTTGCCCACATCGAGTAAATATTAATACATGTATAAAGTGTGAATCTTACAGTAGGAATAAATAGACTTTTTTTTATATAGAAATATTGAACAGAATGAAACGAGCCCCCGTATATGAAATACAACAATTTAATAAATTACATAAACAACTATGATAATATGTTACATTAGGAAGATACATTTCTCTTTTGAAATAAATCATTCACTGAATTTCAAACATTTATATACTTACATAAATAGCCGATTTGTTTTAAATGATAGAATTGGTTCATCATAGAATCGAGTGAACAATCGAAGTCATTGCCTTGTACAACTTCATAACCTGCTTATTTCTGGTTCACTCCAGCTTCACTGTGGCTGTTCTTCTTGGTCCTTTTGCTTTGTTCTTCTCCAAACTCTCTGTTGTCTTGGCTCTTTCAGCCCTCAAACTTTGTGTGGGTAGGTGGATACGTAAGTACGTAGATATGAAGATACTTGGATATGATGGTATGTGGATACGTCAGTGGAGCTATTTCCCTTTCAAAATAAACAGAGAAACAACCTAAATCTTCTGTCAGATATCCTACTGGAAATAGATCATTACTCTACTCTTGTTATATCAGATATCATCCTATTGGGATTCAGACATATCAAAGGCTAATGGTCAAGCCAAACATGGCAGACCATAAACAAACCTAGTTTCATAAGATTAATGTACTTCCTAATGGCTATTTCATCACTGACTCACATTAACATCACGAGACATAACAGTTCCTTTCTCGTCTCAATTACACAAATGAATGAAATTCATTATATGGCTTAACTACGTTATTTTCGGCAAATAAACACATTCAAGTCTTTAGCATACATGAAATCTCACTTAATGGCTTAGCAACGTTAATTTCAGTCAATCTGCACTCAGAGTTGTTATCATACATGAAATCATCTAAGATCGGAGAATTCACATGGATTTTTGTAACTCATATCAACTGAAGTAATGCATGAGATTCTTAGAATACCTGATTCCTATAACAATCAAGATGACAAATTCAAACAAGTCATCAAACTTATAAGGAAGATCATTGTTTGAATTCATATAGATGAACTCAAACACAGTTATGCTCATATCAAGAAAATTGATCTACGGATTTAAGCAAATAAATTCATGCAGATACAAGCAAATCAATTCAAACAAATTATTATATTGGTATCAACGAATTACATGAAATTCATGCAAATACCTTGTGCTTTCAAGCTTTGCTCACTTCTACCACCAGAACTGTGTCCGTCAACTTTCCAGACATCTGGTCCCTCAGATAAATGTTTTATGTGAGATTTTCTTCTAAATTCAGTCTTGGAGTCTCCTATTTTTTTCTTCCTCTTACAGGAAAATGTTGGCTGAATAAATTTTGTAATGGGGCATATTAAAACCAAGAAATTTTGTGTGGGAAACATGCTCCTTATTTAGCATTAACCAATCAGGATTAAATATATCTACCACCTTTTATAACTGGGAAATATTCAATTCCTTGTTAAATTGTCTAAGGACGTGTGTTGGAAGGAGAAAGATTTGACTTCTTAGGAAGGTGCCAGTCTCCAATAAAGCACAAGGTATCCATAGCTACAATACATGTCAAGCGGTTTATTTGCTTATGCATAATTACATATTGCCAAGAGAATATTAAGGCTTTTAACTTTCGTGCCATTCTTAAAACCCTTAAAACCACCTTTTATTTATGAAGTCTAATTTAGAGTAAAGTGTTATGGTTTTAGGCCTTGTGACCATCTTAGGACCCAGTATTTGATCCAGATAGATGGGAAACTATGTGTCCTGGTTTATTTTGTGCAGGTCCACTGAACAAACATGGACATTTTTGATCTCAAACAAAATTAAATCTTTCAGGAATTGTTGTCAGTATCACACTTAGCAACATGGACAGCTTTTAGCACTTCAGAAAAAGGCTGTTAAGTTCTATGGACAGTCTTAAAATGCTTGAAAAGTTTGCTTGAAGTTGCAGTATGTATTGAAGTCTCAAAGGTAGTAGTTTTTAACAGGGCAGGATGTGAAAGTCTGCTTTCAGGAGGTTTCAGAAACAGTAATAGCTAAACCTATGGCAGATAAGAAAAATAATGAAAAGATTTTCTTGTGGCAATATATTGATAGCAGTAACATAAATAAAGCTGTAGAACATTAAACAGGCTAAACTACCAATAACCTTGATGACAAACTTCTTACGATGTTAAAGAGTTTATACAGTGTCCGAAATTATGAGAGTTTTGCACTTTCCTTATTCCCCAAAATTCAGTACGAGCAATAATCTTCTGTATTATCAAAAGAAACACTTTTTTATCTGTCATTTTTTCAAGCGAGGATGAAGCAAGAAAATTACAAGATTATTGAAATCCATGAAGTTTCCTAATATTAATCCTTTGAAGATTCTGTAAAGCATATTTTCTGGGCAGGAATGACCAGGTATCATCAAAGAGCTGTATTTCACAAATATTATTGTACACAAGTTTGTAATTAGAGTCACTTTGTGTAATAATGTAGGTTTGAAACTTCAGACCTGTATTATTCTACACTGGCTTGTTGTGTTGGTCCTTTGTGAAACGTTGCTATTTGTAGCAAAATGTCGTATGAATTTTGGACTCGTTTCATGCAAGCTGACCACTGCTGTGTAACCTGCAGTTTTGTGTCATTTTTGATTAGGATACAGTTATTGTATGATGATTCATCAAAGTGATATCTTTTTGAAATCACTTGGTAATGTTTTTATAAATTGTGTCTACCAAGTGTATACATTTTCTGTGTCTGGCAATTAAAATCAGCCTTTTGTGAGGAAAAAACCCCGAGCAATTTGGATATCGGCAGTAAGGGCTTGTGTAACATGTCCTTTGAACATAAAATATTTTTTCAAGCCTCAAAAATGTTTTATCCAAGTAATAATACAGTATGTAGTTGTGTTTAGGTTGGGTCCAACTGCAAACTACATAGACCCAGATCTGCATTTACATGATGCACCATCAGATCTGGGTCTATTCAGTTTATTGGGAGTAATCAGTAGGGCAAAGAACATAGATCATTATTTGCTGGCACATTATGCAGCAGCAAATCAGAGTCTATGTTGATTGCAGTTGGACCTGACTTGTGAGTACAGGTATATATGGTACAATTGCTACATTGCCAGAAGAACTAATTTACAGTTACCTGGCTTGTTTTTGTAGACCAGCCACATATTTTGGTCCAGTACAGCTGTTCAAATAATGAACATACCTGTTGTAGGTCTCAAGAGCATCTGGTTTTGTGATGTTGTACTGCAGGTGCCTGGAAAGTAATTTGGTGAAGGCAAATACAAGGACCAATATGTTGAGAGAAAATGAGAACTTAAGAATTAGAGGTTATAAAACAAATCTGCTTTGAAGGATTAATTTTGTCTGTTTGGATTGTATGTTATGGTATGATGTTCAAGCAACAATACTTCTTTTAGAGCTGGGGTGAAATTTAGACAAATTATTGTTCATAAATTTTTAGATAGTTTCAAGGACTAATAGGTTTCAAAAGTTACACATTCTCCTAAATTGTTACTGGTGTCCCTGCCTCCACCCCAATTTACTGACATGACAACAGTGATGTAGTAACTGATTTACATCCATTTTTTTGTTCATTACCTGTACCTCTGTATAAAAAAAAGTCATTTGAATCATGGAGATGTAGTAAATGGTGTATGCAGTAACAGATTATGGGATTTTTTTCCCTAATAAAAGATTAGTGATTATTGTAAAAACTTTGCTGAAAAAAGATCCAGGCATTGTAAAGCCCACAATTTGGCCAAAGATCAAAGGAAATTCAAGGATCCATTGTATAAAATTAAATTGCTTTATTGTCAGAACCCATAGAAATTATGTAGACTATATGTATCCATTAGGGAAGCTAATTACTGTTTGAATGTGGAGATGAACCCTCCCGTCTGCTGGGGTGACCTAGTCACCCCCTGTCCCTGACTGGTTTCATTACTATTGTAAATCTCAGGGAATAAGGGTTGATTCGGTTGTTCAACTGATTGCATGTCACCTATTTACTCATGTGCTCGAAATATATGTGAGACTAATAGGGAATTCCAAGTGAGAATAAAAAAAGCACTTGAGGTATATAATTATTAAGAGAGTAATATATAATTACTCAAAGCACGGGCCTAAGGAGAATTACTCAAGACATTATATTACGAGGTTTATTTTTTATCATAATAATATTTTAATTAAATCAGTATTTGTTCCATGTCGGGATTCGAACATTGGTCCTCTGCTGCGAGATATGGCAACTATCGCCTGCCTGCATGTTCCAGTGTAAATACTACTACGGCTATCGAGACATCACCAAAAAATGATGCCCTTTAACCGCTCATATATACTCAATAACGTACAAACACTCTCAAAACTTATATATACATGACATGAAACCTTGGCACTGGCGAGGTTAGGTTATAATTATTAAGAGAGTAATATATAATTACTCAAAGCACGGGCCTAAGGAGAATTACTCAAGACATTATATTACGAGGTTTATTTTTTATCATAATAATATTTTAATTAAATCAATATTTGTTCCATGTCGGGATTCGAACATTGGTCCTCTGCTGCGAGATATGGCAACTATCGCCTGACTGCACGTTCCAGTGTAAATACTACTACGGCTATCGATATGTTATGCTTAGTTATGTATAATTTAGTCAAGATTGGATTGTTGTGAGATTTTCTTGATGATTATGATTGAGGAAGATGGGAACAACAACAGCTTGAGTGGATTAACTCAACAATCCAGTATTGGCATTGGTTTGATTGCCCATAAGATTGCAATCAGTTAGTAAAACCGGGAACATCAGGTGGTTTGTAAAGCTAGTTGTCATAGTTAATGGACACACTTGAATTGTGTTTATTGGTGATTAAATTGTTTCATTTGGCAAAACATCAAAAATTTGGAATCAGTTATGACTTAATTGGATTACCTTTGGTCAACTATCCTCATTTGTTTGATTGCACCTTGAATTGTACTGCATTAGACAAAACTGTGGAGCATACGGCAGTTTGCAAAGCCAGTAACAATTTAATGGACTTCCCACTCTGTGAATACATCTGAACTTTTAAATCGTAATGGAGCAAGGATGTGTATTTTCATTTGTGTCTCAGTCTCAGAAACAGCCTGGCAGTAATGAAGTCATTGAATGTTGAACTCCTAAGGAACAGAAAGTTTGTCATCTTTGAGAAGACATAAAGTCAATCTCCTAAGTAGTTACAGAATTTTAGGATGGTTGAAATAGGGAACTTCTGTGGGTGAAAAATGGAACTGCAGTGATGATATGTGGGTGGTGTAAGGATGATGAACAATCAAACTTACTTGCCACTTAAGGCAGTTCTAATCTTCAAAAAAGTGCTTATGTTCAGTTGACATATGGCTTCATAGTATATGCAAAGTCACCAATTGTGATGTTCATCACTGATATCCTTCATAGTTTTAAGGGTATAATTTTGCATTTAAAAATGATTTAAGAACTTTAGAACTGTATGGAATGTTAAAAATAAAGTGGAGCATAAAATGGTCCTTTTTTCTGTTGTAACATACCAACATATACAGTGATATATATTTAGAGAAACACTTGATGAAAGAAATCATTAATGACTATATCAGGTTCAATGGTCTGCTTGTCTGTCCATTATAAAATACTGTACAAGTCTCTCTTTATTCATCATGAGTCAAGAAATCTTAAACATCGGTTTGCTTCATGAAAAATGACCAATCCCAGCTTTTAACTCATGACTGAAAAACAAATGACTATTGTGATTTAAGTTTAGACTCGCAAGTTTTTGTAGCCAGATGATTTAAGTTTTGAAATCTTCTTGTTGTTTTTGTTGGGTTTAACGCCATTTTTCAGCACACGATTGGCTATTCATGGCGGCCAGTATTAATGGTGGAGGAAGAACCCAGGAAAACCCCGGAAAGAACCACCGACCCACGAGAAGCTACTGGCAAGCTTTCTCACATACCTGCATTGGCCGAATCCGAGACTCGAACCCACGCAGACAGAGGTGAGATGGCAGTGATCCGTAACAGATAGTGCTTTAGATGTTTTGAAATCTATTGAGAACTCTGTGTGTGTGTGTGTGTGTGTGTGTGTATATATATATATATATATATATATATATATATATATATATCTCTACTAAAATGTTTGGGAATATACCTACATCCAGATGAAAGAAATCATGGAAGTTAACTATAAAGTAACATCTGTGTAATCAGTTATTATATATTATATAATTGTAGTATAAAATACACTAGTGGAATAGAGGAGGTGTGGAAGTACTTAATTAAATAGAGACTTCTTGACGAGCTGGATGGTTTATGTCTCTCCCCTCCTCCCACCCCACACCTTTTTTTTCTCAGAATCACATTAATTAAGCTAATTAACTTTAGTTCAAGTCTACATTTCTTGTTCAAAGGTCAATGTCACTGAAACCTATTAATAGATAATCTCCAGAGTCAGGGGACTATTAAACATGTAGTAGACCATTTATGATATTCATGTTGGTCTTTCTGAATTGTTGTTCATCATTACCACTTTTATTACAAGCAGCATTTTCAGTTTTATTGCATCAATAATTGTTTGCAATAAGGAAGGGAACATTCAGTTCTGCTGCTTACTTGTTTTGTTTCATGATTATAGCATTGGTGATTAACATGTAGTGAAAAAATTTCTTTTTTATCCTTTCTGAAAACATTTGTGTAACATTAAATTACAGTTCACACTGCAGCATCAGTTTTTATGTGCCATGAGAGATAAAAAGGAAAGAATCATTGTTCTGTGTGATGTTATAGGAGTCAAATGGAGATCTCCCTGTAGGAGCACCTGTTAATAGCGCAACTGTTACATGGCATACAACCAAGTTAATGAACATTTCACTGCTTAATTCGATTCATGCACACAAAGAAATTAAAAGTATATACCATATGCCAACAAGCATCACTGTGTAGTTCTTCATGTCAAAATTTAAAAAGAATAACACACTTACATGAAAATTACTATTATGCTCTCAAGTAAACATGATACACATGTACATGCAGTACAGTGTAGGACCTAAGTAACATTTGTACAATCAGTACAGTATAGGATCTAAGTAACATTTGTACATGCAGTACAGCATAGGACTTAAGTAACATTTGTACATGCAGTACAGCATAGGACCCAAGTGACATTTGTACAGTCAGTACAGTATAGGATCTAAGTAACATTTTTGACATTGTGTACATTTGTGTGACAGGTCAATGAATTACTGAATATGGCTGTTCTGACCGGACAGGAACAAGTCTACCCCATGAGGATCTATGCCATTAATGATGCTGGAACTTTCAGAGATGTAACACACCTTACAAAGTGCCATTCCTCAGAAGTGGATGTTCTCAAGGTGAGAGTAATTTTGTGCAGCTTCTTGGGAGAAGAAATGTTGATATTATTCTTATGGAGTTTGGCATTAAACTTTTTGCACAACAAAGAATGGTACATGTGTTACCATATTAACTCTTTGATATTGCAGACACAATATTTTTAAAAGTAATGACCCAGATAATGCCCCTGTAAATCGGGTATTACATTGTTTTCTTTAATAATAAATAGAACCAATAGCACAGAACCCATGCCATCTGTTTGTTATGAGATAGTGGATCTGCATTAAATTCTTGAAACATTTTGAATGTAAAACGCAAGCTGGAAACCTCAAACTCGTATATAATAGGGTACACATACATTGTGGAAATTCAACATTGTTATAGATGAACATAAGAAAAATGAACATAAGAAAAATCAGATTGTTCCCCAGTTACAGCTTTGTTTCAGTTGAAGATATAGGCTGTCTAAGCTTTGGGACTTGGACATTGAAACTGAGTTTTAGGATCAAAAAGCTTAGAGAATATAGGACCTGGTTCAGTGCTGTTTGTAGCTGGCAAGTTGCAGAGGAGTAAATGCTTTGTTATTTTCTCACTTAGCATCAGGTTCAAAGCATTAGTAAAGTATCTAGAGTGTGTTTTTTTATGTCTTGATGTATGTATGTCTTCCAAAGTTTGCCTCAGCAAATGTGTCAAGTGGAGAGGTAAATGAAGATAAATGTTTCTCTTGTACAACTTATTAATAGGTCTGAGGTAGAAAACAGAAATCAGACTTTAATTCTTTTTACTTTGAGGTTGAAAAGGTGAAATAGGTCTCTTCATTGTGACATGAAAATTGAAGAATTTTTTTTATCACATTGCGTTTAGTAATTATTGAAGCATCAGAATTTGCAAATTTACTGCAATTTTTCTGAAATATTTTTTAGATTGTAATAGAATGGGTTATAAGTTTGTTTTTGTAGATTTTGGCATGCTAATAGTATTTTTTTTCTTATCACAAATATTTTATTGGCTTCAATAATGTATTGCTAATGAACTCAGTTTGCAATAGTAGAATCAGTTAATGTCCTAATAATAATAATAATAATAATAATAATAATAAAATTTCTTAGCATAACCCAATTAGTTTACAAGACTAATCTCCTATGAGTCACACTATTAAATACAAATATTTTGAGGTAAATGTGCAAAGGTGTATCATAACACAGCTAATTACAATTTTTATTAAAAAAATGAAGGCAAGGGAAAAGAAAAGATAACTATGATATTGTGAGGAGGATAGAAAAGGTAAGAAACTTTGAATGAATGACAGTTTACTTATTAATCAGACCTATATCATGTAGCCATTTTCTTATAAATTGATGAAAGCATTTAATGGGGGTGCGTCTTCCACGTCTTTGATTAAACTATTCCAGATCATTGGGCCAGAATATGCAAAACATTTCTTAAATAATTCTTTCTGATTTTGGAATTTTGTAATTATTACTTGTTGAAGACTGAACTTGAGTATGCTAAAAATTTAGAAGTTGGAAATTTATCCAGGGTCTTCCTAAGTTTTTTTATAAGTCCTGTAAGCCCCCCCCCCCCCCATTGTGTTTTTCTGGTCGGATGACAGTCCCTGTTTCCCATTGCTGAACCTTATACTTTTTTCCCCACCATGATAAAAGAAAGAAATCTCAAAAAAATCATTTGACATATATATGCTTAATAAGCAAATACCAACCTACCTACCCAAATTTTAAAAGCAGTGCAGTAAAAAACATTTTTCTTAGCCTAGGAATTTGGCTAATATTGCCAGTGTTAGTTTTTGCATGTGATACGCAAACAACTATAGTATTTGCTTACTCTCCCATTTGTTTGTACTCCACTACCAATTTTAAAAATGAAAAACATCATGGATATAAAAAAGGCACAAAATGTAGTCATTTCGTTCATTGACTTATCATTTCCAACCTGATTGTCAGCAATGGTTCCGTAACACTTGCCTTATTTTCATTTCAAAGCAAATGGAAGCTCCTGATGTAAACAAGCAGATAGACTGCTCATTGTCCTTTTCAGGTTTCTAGAATAGTCTGTTTCAGTAAAAACTGTTGGCTGCACCCAGTATTTGCAATGTCTAATTACAATATTTTTTAAATAAATTGAATAAATAAATATGACTAACTCTTGTATGCACGTGTTCAAAGAGATGTAACTCCAAAATTTACAGAATTATTGAGATTGTCAATGATGGCAAACTACACCAAATCTTTTGCTAGAAAACAATGACTGGCTCGTGCAGATATGGTGACCATGTTGCTAAAGAGACTTTTTAAAATTCAAAATGCCAACAAGCTGATATTGTTTGGGACCTCCTGGGGACAGTATGGTTAGAACTTACAACTCATTGAATGAAATGACTAAGTTCTGAGCATTTTTTATATCCTTGATGCCTTCTGTTTTTAACAAACAAAACAGGATGGAGTGAGAATACTATAATATAATTTTAAAAGGTTTTTGATGGGTTGCTTAATCACTACAGATACATGATTTGGTTGATTTCATTTCTGTCTGCAAATTCTGCTGTATTTTCTTTCGAAATACATATCCAGATACTTTCTATAAGGTATACTTTGTACATGCAAAAATTAAAGTGTCATTTTCAGGTTGCTTCTGATTGTTCTTCAATCTATGTGGATGGAACAGAGAGTCGTGGTTCACATAATGTGACCATCATTGCCAAGTCTGGACGCTTCACAGCTTTTACCTACATGCGAGTGTGGATTCCAGAAGATAGATTGGAAATTGAGTTGTCTGACAGTAGGCTTAGTCACATACGTGGATGGCGGGTGCCTTCAAAGGACTTCAGGTTGGTAAACACCACAGCTGGGTCCCACAAAGCATTTTGTACAACCGTATTTCTGAATGTACATCAATAGTACCATAGTATACTGAAGTTTTATTAAGAACCAACAATTCAATGTACTGGGCAGGGGGCCTGCTGCATTTTGCTTAATTTCCATCTGTCAGTAGCTGGAACAAAATATCTTGCTCAGATTTATAGCAAAATAACACCATATTATACCCATTATACTGTTTGGGAAAACATGAATTATCTTAAGATAAACGAAATTATTTCAGCTCAAGAGAAGATCACAGCTTTCTCCCTGATTATTAAATGGCCAGTGGGATGATTAAACTTTCACCATAGCTGATACTGTGAAAGACATTTTGCTGACTTTGGAGAGAGCCTATTGATAAAAATAAGAAATGTTGATAGTGAAGACTACAATTTTCTAGGTACACTATTCATATAATAGGCAGTGGAACTGAGTGTGATGACAACATTTGGGCAAGATATTGATCAGAGGGGCTCATTAAACACAAAAGACACTTACTCGACAAATGAGAAAGAGTTCTTCTGAAAATCATAGGATGATACACAGTCTTACAAAAAAATACATATAGTTAACACATTTGCATACACTTATAGGTAAGTGACATGCTGTGTTTTTGTTTCGGTTTAATTTGCTTTAGTTTTTTTAATTCCATTTAGCCTTCATGTTGGGATATATGACATGTATCAAACATCTGATTAAAAGATCATTGATATAATTATATTTCACCATTAATTTGTGACAGATACAACTGTTTTGTAAAAAAATGATAATTGTTGGAACTAATTTGTTATGAATAATAAAAACTATGAATAATAAAAACAAGATGTTAATACACACACACGCTCACACACACCAAACTCCAGAGTGAAATGTGTATCTGCTCACGGCATCACCAAACATGGTGAGGTTATTACAAATTTAATTGGATAGTTTCACACATATTTTGCGTGCTTGAATTACTATTATTCATCTGTATTAGGACAGTCCGTTGGTTTTTATGGTGACTGTATTTTTGTTCGAGTTTTGAGTCTTATTTTCAGAGTCATTTGTGATATAAAAAAAGGTACTTATACTTGTATCTTCCTGAGCATAATTAAGATAATAAAGTTTTCCTCAGATATAGTGTAACTGAAAAACTTCATAATCATGGTTAGTTGTAGCTGGTATATTGAAACCAGGCTTTCATCCTGATGGTATGTTACAAAATTCAAGTATTCTGCTTTTGTAAAATCAAAGCCTACTTTGAAGCTTGAAATGACATGATCAGTTCCTTATGATGTCACTTTCTACCTCAGTGTATCATAACCTGAACTCTGTAAGAAGCTGGAAATGATATACAAGTGGTATCCAGTAAATGAAGAAAACAAATTCTTAGGTTTGAAAACTGCAAAAACATTCCCATGAAGGTGTCAATGACACTATACATGAACTTGGAATATCTTTAGTAGTTTTTAACCTATCATAAAATGGGGGCACCCTGACAGTCTTTTGAAGGAAACAAATGTTTCACCTATCATAAAATGGGGCACCCTTACTGTCTCTTGAAGGAAACCAATGTTTTAACCTATCATAAAATGGGGCACCCTTACTGTCTCTTGAAGGAAACCAATGTTTTAACCTATCATAAAATGGGGCACCCTGACAGTCTTATGAAGGAAACAAATGTTTCACCATCATAAAATGGGGCACCCTTACTGTCTCTTGAAGGAAACCAATGTTTTAACCTATCATAAAATGGTGCACACTGCCTGACTGTCTCTTGAAGGAAACCAGTGTTTTAACCTATCATAAAATGGGGCACCCTGACTGACTTTTGAAGGAAACCATTGTTTTAACCTATCATAAAATGGGGTACCCTGACTGTCTTTTGAAGGAAACCAGTGTTTTAACCTATCATAAAATGGGGCACCCTGACTGTCTTTTGAAAGAAACCAATTTGATCATGATGACTGTCATGCTGAAATAATTCAGTCACCAATATACCTTTTTGTGTATTGGATTAGAGAAGTCTCTGATCTTAAGCCTGTGCAATGAATTTTATAAAATGCTTATTCAGTTAATATTTGTATGGGCAATTAGTGACAGTCTGCTTATTCCTTATTCCCATTCTTCTATGTAATGACCCTTATTCAGGGGGTAAATACTTAGCTAATAGTTGTGCAAGAAAATTCATGCCAGCCTAAATTTTAGTGATTTGCAGTTCTTTGGACCATTAATGATGTAAAATATAAGTGTTTAAGAAATATGATTATTCATAATTATTCTGTATTTGAGCTTTGTTGCAGCCAATACATCCTTTTTAGTATCCTTTGATTCCTTGAAGCTTGCCTTTGCAGTGTAGGATGACTTGTTTTTTTTTCTTCTTCTATAGATTTTCAAGTCGTCTCCCTTTGTAATTCATTATTACCTACTCATTTAATCTTGGTTGATTTGGTGCTTGATCAGTCCATATTTTCTGTTACACATCAAGACTGAAACTGTTTTCACTGACATCTTTGCATGTCTAGATGCATGAAACCATACTTTTAATAATCCCAGTCTCTTTTGAATTTCATTTCTAGTATATAAGTAAAAAATTTGCAAGATGAAAATAATGGTTATGTAATAAATACAAACTGCATTCATGGTTTGTTCCAAGTCAGGGTAAAGAACTTGCTTGATATGGCCTAGGAGTACATCTCTGCCAAAGGGCTCATTGAACCCATACACCATATCAAACTTGTCCGTTCTACCAACTTAGAACAGAATATAGGTACCTTTATTTATTTGTGTAATCCTTGTTGATTGCACATCTCTGTCTCTCTCTCTCTCAATAGAGAGAGAGAGAGAGAGAGAGAGAGATACAGACACACACAACAATTATACCTGATTTCTATGGCATCCACTTCATGGGTATTATTGGGAAAGAAACTAATTAAACTTTTAATTAATGAACAATAAACATGTTAAATTTTTGTGTGCAATTCTACAAATAGTGACAGATACTATGTGACCACTCTCACCTTCATATGACTTCTTCATAATTAGGTACTTTAATTACTATAACTGTGTATAACTTTCCAATTAATGAATGAATTAACATGTTATATTTTTTGTGCAAGCCTTCAGACCATGACAGTTAATACAAGACCACTTGCACTTTCATGTCTTCTCATTCGTGGTTTGATATTTGTTTAATTGCTCATTATAATGTACATGTTATGCATTTCAGGAAAAACCCTGCAAAAGACCATAAGGTGCAGAGCAATCAGAATTCTGAGTGGCAAAGTGAAAAGCTGTTGATGCGGAACTGCCACTTACGTCTCCAGCAAGGATTGATAAATCTGTATACACGCTTTCATATTGAGACCCCCCATGAAGTACAATATTTCATGGGACACAAGGCCTACATAAAAATCACAGATCTGATGCAGAACAGGCTTCGCATGTCAGATGTCAGGATTGCAACATTGAATGGAAATATCATCGAGGGGCTGGGGCAGGGAAGGACTGAGATACAAGTAAGAAGACCAAAAAGAAAAAATAAAGACAACTGGTTTTTCTATGCAAGGGCTGTATATAGTTTTAGTGTTTTCTGGTGTTGTTAATTTCTATGTTCACATACTTTTAATCCAAGAGAAGACAAAAATGTTGAAGAAAGAAAAACGATTACCATGTTTTCTTTATATTTTCATGTGGCAAAACATATTGTTATTTCTGTCCAAAATCATCTTAAACTCCTTCATTCATTGTCTGAAAACAAATGGGGAAAAAAAATGCCCGAGCGATGAAATTAACATCTATGATAATGTGCTATCCATTGAGTGAAAACAAAATATTTCTGTCTTACGTGTTGGGTGTTAAATGAACAAGAGACAGTACTTAACTAGTTATTGTGATCTTTGTTCATCCACCCAAAAAAAATCTCATCTTTACATATATTATAGCCATGGCTAGGCATGCTTTCCAAAGATACTTAGTAATCTCCCAAGAGCCACTTCCATGTACTTAATGATTGTGAAAATCTACACTGCAAAATATTCCAATTTCATCACCAGGTAAAAAGAAATGAAAGCATAATCCATACTGTTTTGAATAAAAGCATGCTATAAATATCACAGTCTAGCCCAAGAATTCATCCTCATGGTAAGCATTGTTTCCTTTTTCCCCATGTTTGTAATATACCAGGAATTCATCCTCATTGTAAGCATTATGTTGCCTTTTCCCAATACTAGTAATATCCCCCTGGAATTCGTCCTAATTGTCAGCTTTGTTTCCTTTTCTCCATATTTGTAATATCACCTAGAATTCATTCTCAATGTAAGCATTATATTTCCTTTTCCCCCACATTAGTAATATCCACAGGAATTGATTCATATCACAAGAATTGTTTCATTTTCCTCATATTAGTAATCTCACCAGTAGTTCATCCTCGTGGTAAGCATTATGTTTCCTTACTACATATACATTACTGTTAAAGTGTATCAGTTTCACAAAAGTATGATATCCAAGTCAATAGGAACCTGACAGACCAATGGTGATTAAAAAGGCTTGGGCCATATTTTTGTGGAGATTGAGCATGATCTTTTGTGACACTTTGATCGAGCTATGTGTTAATCTCATTAGAGGGTGTCCACAACGAAACAGGGGTCATGTGTGGGGTATGATCACATGGAGTTGTCAGTTGTGCAGAACAGTTACCTACATTTAACAGAATATGGATCTTCTGGACACAGAGCCTGTGTCAGATCCACAGGTTGATTAAATGAGTTGTCAGCTGGGAAAATAGAGCATATCACTGAGGAATGTCAGTAACAGAATAGATCAGTCTGGATTATGAAAGAGGGATTAAATGAGTTGTCAGTCTGGATTATGAAAGAGGCAAGTAAATATTAAGTCAAAACTGTTATAGCCTTTAAAACAAATTGTTTACCGCAGACAGAAAATATAATACAAATACTGTTTGTTTGGACATGTTTGAAAATGGAAGCTGTATGTTTACTTGTATAAATCTGTTGTCATTCTTCTCATTTTTTTCTTCTTGTCCTTTTTTAAAACTCACTTATTTGTAAGGCAAAGAACTGGTTAATACCCTCATGACAATAACTACCCACAATCAACTGTTTATAATACTGCCAACAAGGATAATGTTTTATTTTGTTTAAAGATTCCTTTGAATTTACTAATCCATACCAACTCTTAGATGTATTGTTTAGTAAGATAATATGGGGGATCATGGCTGCTAATTACATTACAGATATAGCTGTTAGTTGTCCCTCAACTGAAACCTTCCCAATGTGATTGTGCATTCACAATCGTGTGTATTTGAGCCCCATGCTAGACCTCACTTTTAGACAAATGCACTGTCAAATGGCCATCTGCATAAAATGCTGTCCACATTAAGGAGATAATGTTGCAGATCTCTGATGAAATGTGACACTAAAGACTTAAAATAATTTAGTTAGCAGTATGTTCATGATCACATAAAATATTTCTTGCTTAGCTTAGTAAGCTACAGTAATTTTTTCAGATAATTATATGTGTCAAATTCAGCAAACTTTGTTTCTTTAGTGACTGGCAAACATACTGAAACTTTTTCTTTAAAACAGAACACAATATCTCAATTGATTGTATCCAAAAACATCATCAGATATCACAAGGGATTATAAAATTATTTTGCAAAAATTTGTCTGAAGGCAAACAGGGCCTGAAAACATTAAAAAAATATGATAACCAATTTTTAGCAATAAAACTTTCATTACCAGATAGCACATTTAAGTCAATTAAACTTGAATGAAAATCTGATATAAACAATGCATGGTGAAAATAGTTTGCAACTTTAATTTTAGTCGACTTGTATCTTTTCAGTATAGATAATTTAGATCTTAGATATATACTAACAATCTTTAGCGACCATCTCCTATCAGCAGCCATCCCTCATATCCAGTCAACACATCAGGTTTCTTCTTGGTCACTTTCCTGCTGTATTTTACCTCTTCCTTCCAGCCACATTGTTGAAATGCCCATAATTATTCCATTCCATTTATGGCTGTTTAAGTTATACCTGTGATATTGTCACAATACCATTCTGTTAGATTTGAAAAAAATTCTTTTACAATACAGTAATACCTCGTGCATTCGCGTTTCTGGATTTGCGAATTCACGGATTCGCGAAATTTTTATTGGTACCCTCTATGTACTGTACATGTTTTCTTTATTTTATTGAATTGTACCTTCGTTATATGACTTCTGTGACATATGAAGTTTACCTAGTTTACCTTCCTGAAAATGACAAAGAAAACGTCAGTCATTAAGTTTACAGTCCCATTCGTTACTTGGTTTTACCTTACTGTGAGTGCAAAAGAAAACGTCAGCCAATGAATTAGTATAGGGCTATTATTAGTATACATGTACCGTACTGTAAATGCGCTAGTGTGGCAAATACCCATTAGGCGATACTGTACTCTATTTTTACGTCAACCATTTATTTCTCTTTTTAAGGGTAATGTATTAAGCTAACTTTTAAATGAAATTAAAGTGCTTTGGGAGCATGATTTGGGTCATATTTAGGGTTTAAACCCTAGAAATAAGCATTTATTAGCATTTTTAGTGACTCGTACCAAACATTCGCGATTCCTCCTGATCCGCGACTGGTTCTGGAACCTAACCTTGCGAATGTTCAAGGTATTACTGTACAAGTAAATTCAGTGACATCTGATAATTGGACATCCAATATGGTGCCACAGTGGTGATCTTGAAAATCTTGCTACTCCATCTGAATGGATGGTTATATCATCATGGGGTTTTCACTGAAAGACTTATTATGGTGTCTGGTTGGTCATAATTGAAAATAATGCTGATCTGATGTCCAATATGACCACCATCTTGAAAATCTTGTTATCACTACTCCTCATGAATGGATTGGCCATATTAACATGGGGTTTTCGCTAGAATTTGTATGAGGTCCATTTGGTCTTAAATGAAAATGATGTTGATTTGACAACTGGTATGGCTGCCACACTATGGCCATCTTGAAAATATTGTTATCACTACTCTTCTTGACTGTATGGTTTGGTCAACATGGGATTTTCACTAAATGACTTTTTATCGTGTCTAGTTGGTCCTAAGTGAGAATGGTGCTAATCTGACTTCAATATTACTACCACAGTGGCAGCTTGAAAATATTGTTAGCACTACTTCTTTTGAATGAATAGTCTCATCAGCATGGGTTTTCACTAAAAGACTTGTGTTTTATTAATCTTAAATTAAAATGTTGCTTGTCTGATATCTAATATGAGTCAGCTTGAAAACCTTGTTTTTGGTACTGCTTTTGATTAGAAGGTCAGTTTGACATAGGTTTTCATCAGAAAGGTTGTTATGGTGCCTAGTTTGTCCTAAATGAAAATGACTGACCACCATGGAGACTATCTTGAAAATATTGTTGTGTCGACTCATCCCGAATAGATGTCTGTATCAATGTGGGATTTTCACCAGCAGACTCTTATGATTCCTTGTCTGTCCTAAATGAAAGTGGTGCCAGTTGTACATCCAGTATGACTACCACAATGGCTGTCTTGAATATCTTGTCCCTGAATGGATGATCATTATGACATGGGGTTTTTCAACAAAAGTCTTCTAATGATGTCTTCTTTTTCCCAAATGAAAATGGTGCCAATCTGATTTTCAGTATGTCAGCTACAACAGCTAATTCAAAAATCATATTTGTTAGCACTGAAGAATATCAGGCATAGTTTCAGCACTCAGCAATTAACAGTATTTGTGGTTTCATGGGGTTTAATGCCATTTTCATCATATTTCAGGCTTTATTCGGTGGATGAAGGTCCAACCTGGTACTTTCCCACTTACTACAGCAATACACTTCTTCTTAAACTGTCTGGAAAATTGCTTGAGATTCATTCCATCATATATACTTTAATTTTGTTTTATTTAATGACAAACTCAATATTGATTTCAAATTTTCATTAGCGGTATATGATTTAAAGAGACTAAAACATTTTGGATTCTTTTGCTTTGCATGTGAAATTGTTTTTCAAAACATAATCCCATTTTCTTGTGGACTGAAATAAACTACTGTTGTCAAAGACGGAGATGGTCTGAAAATCTTTCTGTGAAATGGTTTGTACAATCTTGAATAATCCTTGAATTTCAGAGGTTGCCATGCAAACTTTTTGAATTTTTTTTTAATTTATAAAAAGTTGATTTTGACATTGAAGAGTTGTTGAATTTGTTGAAAAACTTGTTGACCTTTTCCAAAAACTCGTTGAATTTTAAGCCATGCAAAATATTAAAGTAAAATATGTTTTAACTTTTATGTTCAGAATCTGTTTATGTTTACTTTTTTTCTAAAAATAGTGGATAAATACATAAAATGGGATAAATTTTTGGGGGATCAACTGTCAAATGACAAAGGACATTGGTTGTTGCCAGACGTTGTAGCAGCCCTTTCCTATAGTGGCACTCAAATTAGTCATATGGTTTGGCTCTAATGGTCATTGAGAAGAAGAGCAAATGAGATGGCCTGTCATCCATTGACCATTTACAGTCACCCATCTCTCCATCGTCCACCTGTCCATTAGTTCAAGTTTGTTATTGATACTCCTAAACTATTTGGAGGATTACTATGAAACCTTTACACACACACATTCATTCCAAGTTCTAGTTGCTTGTAAAAGAAAATGCTGCTGCTGGGTAGGACATTCAGTATGGCCACCACAGTGGCAGACCTGCGAACCCTTATGATTTGGATATAGGTTTTATTGAAATGATTATTAAATTACAGACATATAGAATAAGTAAAAAAAGTGAAAATACAATTGTTGCATTCAAATTGGCGTGTTGGTTTGTCCAGGTTTGATCCAGATCTGTGTTTAATATATAGTTTGTCTTAACCCTTTACCTCATAGAAAGTATGACTTTTTAACCCTTCAATATACATGTAACAAAGTTACCCAGTGCAGTATGCTATAAATAGAACACCTATTACTTATTCGACTCCATACACATACATCTGTTACATTTAACATTAATTTTAACCATTTTACAGTTTTGGTGTACATTATGTATAGAAAGATTTAAGAGCAAAATCCGATCGTTATAGCAGTATAATTATTTTTCATGGAAGACTTTTTTATGTGCTTTAAAATCTTGAGAGAACTCATTCACCATCAAGTCCATGAAGCAGCCTGACCAACTATAGCTGCCATTTCTCATACTCAAAATTTACATGTTCTTTATTTGTGTCAACATCAATCAACTGAATTTGATAATTTATAAAAACTAATTGCTGCCTACATCAGTATCAGAGCCTTTACATTAGTTAGTGAAGCTTTCATAGTTGTGATTCTAATCATGAAAACTTGAGTAAGTTCTGAAAGAAATCTGCTGCCTCCATTTTGGAGAGTGGAGAATACGACTCAGTTACATTAAATAGCAGATTTCTACCAGATCTCAAACAGCGACCACGTAATCTGACATAATAGTCATTCACACCAGTGAATATAGTATCTGATTAGGGTTTTCCCTGAAGTTGGCACTGTGAAAACCTGCTCAAAATGGCCAATGTTTATAGCAGGCATTGAAAGGTGCTTCCATGAGAATGGAGTAGTGGTGTCCAAAGGCACTTGCATTAGGTAAAGGGTTAAATGATAATTATGCTGATTTGACAGTGAATTTTGTCACCACAGTGGCCATTTTGAAAATCTTGTTTATAACACTCCTTCTGGCTGGCAAGTCATCATCAGCATTGGGTTTTCAGCAGAAGACTTCCTATGATGTCTGGTTGGTACTAAATTAAAATGGCACTGATCTTACATCCAATATGGCCATCATAGCAGCAGTATGGCCATCATAGCAGTCATCTTGAAATCTTACTGCTACTTTTAAGTGGAAAATTATATTGAAAAATGATTTTTATCAGAAGAATAATTATGATATCTAGTCAATCCTAGGATGCCAGTCTGAGTTTTCACCAACTGATTTTGTTTTATATCTTATTGGTACTAAATAAAAATGGTGCCTTACAGACATCAATGTGGCAGCCACAGTGATCATATTGAAGATCTTGTTGTTACTAATTCTCCTAAATGGTTTGGGGTATTCACCAAAAGTCACCTAATGGTGCCTAATTTTTCCTAAATGAGATGGTACCAGTCTTTCAGCCAGTATGGTCACCACAATGGCTAATTTTAAGATCTTTTTGCTCAAGAATATCAAAGATGGTTTCAACACTAAGTCATTAGAAAGAAGAGATTGTCATGGAAATTCATTTCGGAGAGTAGGGTGTCAGTCTCTTTGAGGGACTCTTGTTTTTCCTCTTGTTTTGTATCCCTTTATAGTGTGATAAACAGAGTAATGTAAAGAGAAAGTTCCAATTTCCTTAATAAAAAAAAATAATTAAAGCTTTTTTGCTTTTCATTGAAAACTCTTTGAAATGTCATTGAGAAACAACTCAATCTGGCTGTACGAACTAGAATAAGTTATCAAGGTACAGTATGTGCACTGTATCCTTGTTTTTAGAATATTTTTGATATCTTCTCTAGGTCTTGTCTCCAAGGAATGGACGAGTCATTGCAGCCAAGGAAATCCGAGTTGGCAGTGACAAGGTATCAGTTGAGAGGATGTCAATTCAGCTGGTCAGCGGGCTAACACTAGACATTCAGCCCAGTCAGGAAATTGTGGGAGCACTAACTGCATTGGCCAAAGTACACAGCAAACTTTTGAACCAATATCAGGTAAACAATAGCAGCTATCTAATACAGTGCATCCCTGATCATCCAAATCAAAGTTCCAGAATTAATAGTCTATATGAACGGCATATTCCACAAAGGATATTGACTTTAATTTGTTTCCTTCTATCCACTCCCTTGCAATATGAGTGGGCGGAAGTGATATACCTGTTGCTGTTTCTATCTTTCTGTCTGCCCATACACATTTTTTGTTTCTGGAGTACAGCTTTCAAACCACTGAGTGCACCATGTAATGGTTTATTTTTACATTACGCTTAAATGAGCATGTAAATATTAACATGTACAAAGTTTTACCACATAAAATGTTTACCATATACTACAGTACAGCTTGTGTGTAGTTTTGGAACCCCATGCATTTCTCATACATGCCAACCATTACACTTTTGGCATAATCATTACACTTCTTTTCACTAAATTACGCCTTATGTATAAACATACTCGGATTACACATTTTCAGTATATCCCCCTCCCCAAAAAATTAATAATTTGTTTTCTCATTTTTTTTAAGATCCCAATAATCCCACAGACTGTATTCTAGACAAGATGGCTTCTTCATAACTACAACATAAGAGTACGCTTGTCTGTAGACTTGCATGCACTTTCCTAATAGTATTATAATCTATTTATAGCAGCTGCCCTATTTACAAGAAACATGCTGGTTTCACTTTCAAACTTCTGACCCTTGGTTTCAATTTATAGCAGCTATATGACTTAGTTAGGAGAGAACACATTGGTTTTCTAATTTTTAATCTTTGCTCGCAGATTCTTTGTTCATTTTCATATCTGGTACAGAACCAGTCTGTAGGTGTTTTGGTGCTAAAAGTCATCAGATTTATTCTAGTCGATGCGTGTGTTAGAGCAGAAATGTTTTTCAAATAATTTCACAGATGGATTAGAAAAAAAATGAAAAACCAATTCAAAGATGAATACATGAATTACATACTACAGTGTTCCATTCTAGGGCAGCTACACGCCCAAGCAGGTGTAGTGTTAAATTTTGACTGTATTATATCAAATGACACCGAATTAAGAATGAGAGTGGCATAGCTTCAAAGGTGTTTTCGAAGGACTGAATTGAGCAGTCACTTTCTTCTTCAGTAATGATTTTGATGTGATCACAGCCTTTGAAAAATGACCCGACTGGGTCAGAATTCAACGTGGGTCAAAATTTAATACTGCACAGGCTGTGTGGAAAGGATTTTAATATTGGTCATGGTGGTAAAACAAAGAGAACTTGAATTAGCTCGTTTTGCTAACTCCAGTACATAGGTAACTTCTTTTTTACAGCAGAACTCAATTGTGGACACAAATTTGTTAAATGCAGAGGCTTTATTTACAGAGTTCTTTATAGAACAGACTACCCCTAGCGGTAGAAGACTACATTGGTGCCTTGTTCCAAAGGCTGTTTTCTGATTACAAAATTGAAGAAAATATGCATGTGCAAGAACAAAACCATCTAATATTGTTTTGTTTTTAGCAGAAAATGCCGTACTTCACTTAAAATTGCAGAAGGCATGAAAATTGGTCCATTAGTATTGCCACAGACAGGAGTAGTGATTAAGATGACAAAAAGTTGTACTCAATCTATGTAAGAGGGGCCCCGAGTGGCCGAGTGGTCTAAAGCGCTCTTTGTTACGGATCACTGCCATCTCACCTCTGTCTGCGGCGGTTTGAGTCTAAGATTCAGCCAATGTGGGCATGTGAGAAAGCTTGCCAGTAGCTTCTCGTGGGTCGGTGGTTCTTTCCGGGGTTTTCCGGGTTCTTCCTCCACCATTAATACTGGCCGCCATGTATAGCCTATCGTGCTGAAAAATGGTGTTAAACCCCACAACAACAACAACAACAATCTATGTAAGAAACTTTGATCATAAAAAGAGCAAAGTCAACATGCTCTTCTTTCATTACCAGAATTAACAGTAGATTCCGCTGGAGAAAACATTTTTGATTAGCATGATAATGCTTTGAATAAACATAAGTCAGCAGAACTGTATGGGGTTTTGGGCTGATAATGCATCAGTGATGACTGGAATTCATAAAGGAGTTACACTCTATTCTATATTTTGAAAAATGTCTCCATCAGTGTACCAGTCAGGTTGTCCCTGTCATTTGATGCACCTTGCTGCAGGAAAGGCTGCCGATAAATTAGAAGGAGAACTGAAGTATCAAGTTGGTATTCTACCTGACAACATGCTTCATGTGGACAGAGTTGATGTGCAATGGCACCTTATTTCCAAGTTAAAAGACCCAAGAACTGGAAGATATAAATTTCCTCCTCTTTGTCAGATTATGAAAGGAATATTGGTTCTTTACCATTCTAATGTTGTGAGAGATTGTTCAGTATTGTTAACCAAAATAAAACTAAATTCAGATCCAGGCTCAGTAACCCAGCACTTTGTGCTCTGCTGGTGTGCAAAACATTCATAGTCTCAGCTGGTAAAAAAGTGTTTTGAAATGCACCATGGCAGTCTGTTGCTTTTCAAAGCTAAAAGTGCTACATTTGAAAACCTTAGGCAGTAATTGATGTTAAAAGAGCAGAGGGGTAAATAAATCATTTTGTACATATGCTTATTGAATTTTAACATGTTATATGTGGATTACTCTTTTTCTGCTCAGATTACTCTTTTTGTCCACTTGGATTACACTTTTTCCTCACCAGGGGTCGGCATTTATGATTTCTGCAAGAGTGGAGAGAGAGCAGAGAGGATTAAGAAAAAAACCCATCTACAATCTCTTTGCACATCCTGACAGGGTTGACATGGGGGCTCATGAAGAAATGCTTTGCTCATTATGCTTTCTGGTGGAGTCATTGAGGATGACCACCACAGAGTGGACATGGTCTATGTCAGATGGGTGTGGGTTACTGTGTATGACCTCTGCAAGTATGATCTTTACAGGTTGAAATATGGTAGGGAGAGATGGGCACCAATTTACCTTCATTGTTGTCAGATGATCATACACATTTCCAAGTTCTAATGAAGATTATATAATAGATATAATGCCCAATCAGATTTGAGGTAATATTCACATAGTCACAATACCTTGAAAACTGTACTAATGCTAATGTACTTTTTTTCATTTACAAAAGGCTGATTGTCACCTTTTGCATAAGCTTACATTTTGACTATTCAGAGAAATCTGAACAAACTCACTCACTGACTTGTCGAGACCTTGTTGATCTCATGAACAGTGCAAAGTCATCATACTGTTTAAACATGACAAGTAATCCTCTCAGGTATGTACATTTAAATTCCCAATGACAGCTGCTTCTATTAAAGTAAAAACAAAACAACAAAACAAAAATTATTGAATTTACACTTAAATGCGAAACACGTGTTTAGTACTTGAAGAGTGATGATGCAGTCACAAGACTATGAAACGATGAAGATATATGTACACTGCTAAGAACTTTAGATCAATTCTGACTGCATTTATATTGTCTGGGACTGGTCATTTCCAATTGGGGCATTTTTTAAAATTCTTTTATGCATCACAAGATAAAATTGTTTAAAATCATTATGACCCTTTGGAAACTTAAATGGTCTCTTCCTAATAAAGAATTAGCTTGAGCCGATGTTCTAGGGATATAAAGATAGTGACCATTGTAAACACTGTTTTAAAATTTTAGCATTAGATTAAAATGATGTCAGTTTCAGCATGCGAAAGTGCATTTCTAACATGAAGCCATCTGACTTGGCACGTTCTAGTTTACAGCTCAAATTATGGTTCCATCATTAACAGCAGAAGTTTGGTAATTGTTCTTAATTAATCGGATCTTAGTGTATTGTTGAAATGAATACTAATTTGGAATACTGTCAAATTTTAAATGTTGAACAGATTTAAGGCATTCTGCATGGTTGTATCCACGTTTCCTATTATTTGTTCTTGTAAGGAAAAATATATTTTAAAACTTTTCTTGATAGAAATAAAATCAGTCTTATGAAAATGATGCATCAATAACCTGATCATAATATAGCTCTAAGATGTTTAATTATTTTGATGCAGTTTCCTGTTTGTGACTGTTGGAGCATTTGGCTAATGAGATATATATTTAAAAAAACATGCATACCAATTTCTTTCAGTAGTATTTAGTGGATTTCTGTATTTGGTGTACTGCTTTTTAGCTAAAATGGATTCAGCAGAAGACATGGAATTAATTTGTCATCTCTCTCTTGATTGATTGATTGATCTTGATCAATAAAATGATGGCTGTCAAATTTACATCTTTTTCTGTAACATGATGTAATGACTTTATGCAAATAAAAGACCTATCAGTAGCAGTAATACCAAGTATGGTCTCTAGATTTATCTCAAATTGGTTTAGTGCTTTCTATTGCACATTAAGGAATCCTCTACTTTAAACAAAACAAAAACTTCAGAAAATGCTAATGTATCTATTTCAAATACATTTTGTTGAGTGAATCTTACTTTTTTAAAGATCTCAATACTATTTTCTATCGAAATGTACAGATACTTCATTTCCTTATTTCTGTTGCAGTTTGCACAGCATACTTTGTAAGTACCATATAAAATTCAGTATTATTGCACTCTGTGTCGTGAAAAGAACGATAATGAATAATGATAGACGTAAAACATTTTACAATATTCATACTTGACTGATGTGAAACAATATTGCACAAGTTCCAATAGTTGCCCCATGCACGAGCAAGGCTGGATCAGGTCACGTGTCAAGTCGTTTTTTCACCCCCAAAATTTCAAAAGGGCCCTAACTTTCCTCGAAAGTCTATGAGTCTATTTACTCAGAGTGTATGTAATACCCAATAAACATGTGCAAGAAAAAATGGTAAAACTTAAGTGGACAAGTGACTGTAAGTTTGTGTACATTTTTTGGCAGGGTGGGGATGGGGTGGGAGCCTTGATCTGGCCCTGATGAGTTTTCAGTAATATCTTGTCCTGTTTATTCTGACATCCAGTCACAGGATTATAGATGGGTGATTTAAACTTGAGATGTGTATTATAAAAAGGACACCATGCTATTCCTCTTTTTAAAGTTATCTTGTGATGAATAAAACAAAAATATCCTGGTCAGGAAGAACAATCTAGACCCAGTCCCGGCAATATGTGTGTAGTTAAAATTGAACAAGTATGAATATTCAGCCTCCTGACTGGGTCATTATGTGTTTTTTAATTCAGAATTTGTTCTTGATTTTGTTGTGGGTTTTTGAAAACAAAAGTGGCTGTCAACTGGAATTTTATTGTCAAAACCTTAGATGATAACTTTTCATGTTTAAACAGCAGATAAATTCACATTGTTTAAGAGAATATCACTGTGGTGTGCCTCTCGTCAAGTCAGTGCATACGTTTGTTAAGATATCCTTGAATAAAGTAAAAGTTTAAACATATTGGTAAAGAAGTCGATCAACCTGCTCAAGATGTACAGAATAGACCAGACATTTTTCTTTTGCTTTTTTAATTGTCCCAATATAGTTGATAGAAATTAAGCTCACTTGGTTCTTGAAATCTATCTGATTGTAAATCATACATGACACCACGGTCTTTCATCGGTTGTCATCATTCATTGACAGTTCAAATGTGAATTGGTAAAACTTGTTTTTAATGACTGAATCATAGTTTGAGCTACATGTATATGTGCAAAGTGCCAGGTCATTTGTTTATGCACCTTTCCCAAGCTGAAATTGACATTTTCTGGTGCTAGCATTTTATAACAGTGTATACAAAGGTCACTGCCTTGATTTTGGCTAAACATTTGCTGAAGTCAAGTCTTTATTAGGGAGAGACTGTTTAAGTTTCTCATTAGGGAGGGGAGTAAATGCTTGAAAACTATTGTTTTAATCTAATTTGTGGTATAAAAAAATGTCTCTATGCCATTCCTTGCTTTACTTGAAACAAACTTATTTTGTGATGAATGAAATAATGTTGTTGTTGTGGGGTTTAATGCCATTTTTCAGCACACAATAGGCTATGCATGGCGGCCAGTGTTAATGGTGGAGGAAGAACCCGGGAAGAACCACCGACCCACAAGAAGCACTTTAGACCACTCGTCCACTCGGGGCCCCTTATGAAATAATATTTTATTTTATTATTTTTTTTATATATAATGAAATAATAAAAAAATACCAGTTGGAAATAATAATTTTGCCCCACACAATTAAATGGCCAGTCCTTTAAAGTACAAGTGTTCCGAATTGAACTAGTTGATAGTTTGTATACGTTCATTCAGTCTCATAACTGGGCTATTACCAATTAAGGACTAAACACTTGGTTCGCATTTAAGTGTAAATTCAGTGTTTTCTTTTTTGTTGTTTGTATTTTTAAAGCTTACCGAGATGGGCCTCATGTCAAGTCAACGTGCGTGTAAGTTATCAAAATGTACAAAATATACTAGCCTTATAAATTAATTTCTATTGATGCATCGATATATCAATACATCGGTACTTTTGCTGGAATGATACCCATATTGATACAAGAGGAGAATTGATACAAAACAATACTTGCCATATACAAGTTATTTTAGTCTTAATCAGTTATGAATAATTCTTATTAGTTCGTCTTCTTATTCTTTTAATATAGAGTTCATCTGAAACAGCATTTGCAGTCCTAGGCACTCATTTTTATTAGTAAAAATGAAAAAGACTATTGTGAATACTTGGTTGATGTCTGCAAATTCAAAGTGACATGGTTCGTAATCTGCCCCCACCCCCCACTTTCATGCTAATTATCTTAACCCAGCAGCATGTTCAGCATAAAGGATACATTCCAAACGTGTTCCACATGCATAATGAATATAATAAAGTCCTTTACTTATCATTTAATAACCAATTTTACGCAAAGTTTCTACACTGAATTTGACCAGCTACTCTACTGGTATGTCACACGGTGAATTATGTTAAGTTATCTTATTGGTGGTTACTGTTTGTTCTGATCCAGGTTAAATAATAACTACCAATCAGGAATCAGTGTAGCTTATTCCCTGCATGACAGACAGGAAGTACTAGCAAAGCAACAGAGAAACTTTAAAGTCATTGATATATAAAATACTTGACAGAGGTGCTCTCAGGGTGTGCGATTGTGTGAATTTGCACACTTGGAGAACAGTGATACGCATGAACTATCGCAAATTAGTTGAAAGACCTGCATATGAAAATGTTTCTGGCAGAGTATACAATTTGTATTTAACCATTCTTGTCACAAATGTTTTTCGAGTAGGCAACTGTTTACACATCTGTGGTCTTCAAGCATGACAAAAATGGTTGTTAAACTAAATTTGATTGACGTCTTGTGTCCTGGAATAAGCCTTCATGAAGGCAGTTTTACAAATGCATGTATAAAATGTTGGCCACCTAGAAAACCCAAAATGTCTGATTTCCTGCATTGTTCATTACATTTTTGTTTGCCATATATGGGCTGTTGATAGTGATGATGGCAATAATTTTTAACATTATGAAGTATATTGGATTATTGGAGCTGGGGAATTGTTAATGGAGATACCTGTGAGTGATTTTGAGCCTGAAAATGGTGTTAAATATGAGTGAGATGTACATGTTGGATAGACAAAAATAGAATGCATGACAGTCAGTCTCCCTTTCAGCGGTATTTCAGAATTAAATGTAGAAAGGGCAGAATACTGAGCCTGATTAAAATACCATTTAAAAGTAGAACACAATTTTCATTTTGTTTATCTATCAGTTTAGCCCTGCGAATCATATGGTACAAAACCACATATCCATGTCAGGATTAAGATAAACTGAATAAGTAAGGATGAAAAAATGAAATTAAGAAGTAAAGATAGTTATTTGAACACTTCTGTCTGCACAAGCAGACTGTAGCATTGTTTGACTTAAAAAACCCTAATACAGCATCATGGAACAAATAAGAAATCTGGCATAGTGGTCAGTAAACTACTGAGGGCTGTTCCATTAACACATATGTGAGATCCAGGGAAGGTACTTTTACAGTGGGGTACCCACCCATAGAGGCAATTTAGAATTTTCTTATCTTAATATGAAATCTGTGAAATCAAAGTACCCTGACAGATATTTTTTAAAAACTGCCTTCCCTGGGTACCATATATGTTTAAATGAAACAGCCCTGATTTAAGAAGTAAGTTAGTGAAAGATCCTATTTTGGAGCAGATGTATCCAAATGATGACATCTTTGAGCTCAGGAAATTCTAAATAACAGCCACAAAGATCAGTTTCCCAACACCTTCAAGCTGACAAAAGTAGCTATGCATACGGCCTTTCAGATGGAAGCACAAAAAATATTCATATACAGATAAGGAACAGAGTATGCACAGAAATAATTATCAGATTAATATTTATACAGCTAGAGGTGACATTTTTTTAAAGATTTTGATTTCAGTAGAGCTCTAGAAAAATTGAGTATTGAATTGTTAGGTAAATATTGAACCATGACTGTTTCCAACTCCCCATCCTTCTTTTCTGCTCTCCACTTCTTCCAGGGACAAAGGGTGAAGTCCCTTTCAAGATAAAATACCAGCAACTTCTCTCCTTAAATTGTACATGGGGAACAAATGTGGAATTTCTCTTTTTATGCAGAGATATTTAACCAGTGAATGAAGGTGCTGATGGAATAAATAAAATTACCACAGAATCAGCAAAGAGTCAGATTTATAACAGCTGAAGTTTATCACCTTGTGTAAAAAAATATAACAAAAATACTATAAAACAGGACTGGGTGTTGTCAGTAGTTTTCCTTCTTCACTAATAAATACATGTACCTGTGGCCACATCAGTCTTTTGCATCTGCAGGAAGTACAGTGTGATAGATTTTGTTGGTATTCATCCTCATTCCCATGCCCAGATTTGTTCTAGATGAGATTTTCCTTGCATGAGGAACAGTTTTATTTGTTCTGTTTTGAAGATAACATCATAATGTCTTTAAGTTGGAGATGAAATTGATAATAAGATGATTTCAGAGCATTCATGCAGCACAAAACAAAGGGCCTGGTGACTAAAGTGAGTTAAATGGAGCCACCACTAAATGGCCTAAAACGCTAAATAAAACTGACAACCAACAGGTACTCTGTTGGAAAGTATTTTTGTTTTCTTGTCATCGATAAGAATTGCATATAAATATAACTACACCGCTGCCTCGATAACTCGCGCCCGGATAACTCGCGATCCCGCTTATAACACGGTGTCTGTCTTGGCTCCCGATTTTTTCCAGAGAAAATGTATTTAAAATATCTTTAAAATATGCTGAACATGAAAAAATTACGATAAGAATTGATAAATTAAACCTTGATGCATTGCTCGTTTTATCATCGAAAATGGTGATTAATGCCTGTAAAAATATAATCCATATTTTGAAATTTGCAAGTTCTAAAGAAGAATTAATTTCAGAGATCTTGAAAACGCTTAATTACGCGTATTTGGACACCAATTTTTGATCTGGGACGCAGAAAATCACTGAGGCGGGAGTCCTCCGTACGCATGTAATAGGTGCGCGGGAAAATTCAAAGATTTGCCGGTCCTGTTTCAGCCACCTGCTTTGTGGGAAAATGTGTTGATCAGTTAACTGTGCTGATATTTACAATGACAGAATTCAGTGACTGAAAGACTCTTTGATGTACTGTTGCCATTTTATAAGAGTACATTAAAAAAAAAAAAAAGAACATGATGCAACAGCTAGGCGGCTAGTTCAAAGGCTTTGACTAGCGGCCGAGTGAGAAAATGTACTGATATTTAGTGATTGACTTCAGAGGCAGAAAGACCCAGTTTTAAAATCCTAGTGAGACCTCTGTTTAAAGATATCATATATTATGTAAGTTTTTATGATAAATAGTTGTCAGTATACTGTAAATAAAGTCTGGTGAAATAGCAATCAATGAAAACTTCTGGTAAATGCTAACAGGTGGCAACAGAGAATGAAATAAACACCAATTAAACGTCTTCCTGTGTGAAAGTCACGTTCTAATCCTTTAATTCCGTTTCAGTGTAAACATTATAATCACAACATATTATATTCATTGAAAACATGAAAAGAGTCAATCGACTGTCACATCAAAACCGATGATCGCCTCAATATACTGTAATTTATCCTGAAATTAATGTTGTCCTTTGAGGAAATAATAAAGTACACCGTTATGAAGAGATATTTATTAACATTTAATCTCAGAACGATTATAAAGTGAGTATTCAACAGTATAATCTGCCTACGCCCCCCCCCATTTCTCCGTTATGTCGTCAATCACTTTATTGGTTTTGGGCTTATTTTATAGGTCCCTCGATAACTTGCGCCTCACTTATAGTGCGGTCGATGTTTCTGGACCCCGATGTGCGCGAGTTATCGAGGGAGTCGTGTATATCTCTATCTGTAATCTGCATATTGGAAATACAACTGTTATGTCAACATATGTAAAGGGGCACCACTTACCTTTCAAAGATGGAAAGACCATGTGTATCGATATGTATTGTATCGCAGGCTGTGTATCGATATGCAGCACAGGTGTATCGTTTTATCCCTGGTGATTTGTAAGTATTTAATTGCTCCATCATGTAGCGAAAGTGGAGGGATTATGTCCCACACCGCGATGCTTGGGGTTCCAAAAGTACACATGAACTGTACTGTACTTGTGATCTAATTTATGTTTATTTTTTGCAGTGAAATATTTAACACATGTTAAAGGTTTTACACCAGAATTCTGATCATGTTTGTTATTAGATCCCTTTGCCTGTTAAAAAAAAGCAAGTAAAATATTAAATCACCAATGTCTTTTAGAAATAAAAAGAGTTAAGTCAATAATAGTAGCCTGTTAAACACTGTTTGATCCAAACATGGTAGAGATGTCAAGCAAGATGTGAAGATGTCTTTTCATTCTGTTTTCAGTATTTACTGTTACCATAAAAACATTATGTAGCATACATAGTATATAAATTTACAATAATAGACCATATGGTACTAGCAGAAGTTGTTAAAAAAATTGGGAATGGTAGACCATCAGATATTTTCACTAGGAGACCTTTACATAAATTTGGGACCGGAGGATGTGTCATCACTAGATGACTCTTGTTGTCAAAAGTGGGATGTTCCTTCATATTGAACCATTTTTAAGTCTCTGAGGAATGTGGGACAATGAAGGCTCTATCATATCCAGGCCTTCAGGTTTTGAATACTGGAAACTGTATTACAAAATACAAGATCAAACGCAAAAACTCAGCGTGGTCTATTATACTTAACTACAGTATATCTTTTCACTTTGATACAAAAGGAGAAGAATCAAGCTTAAGAGGTCCTAAAATCTGTAACTATTCTATAATTTATTATTGGCCAGGGTAAGTTACAGAATATCATAATTTATGGACTTTGAGTGTTTGTTTTGTACTCAGAAAGTTCAAAAATACATTGTTAATTTTTTTTTAAAAAGTATCAGGTTTGTATCCTGTATATGTTTGCTTCAGAAATTTGGGAATGAAAACAATTCCTATTCACAATTTATCATGATATGATTAAAGTTTATGCAGCCACAGTGAATTATAAAGCCCACAATCCTAAACAACTGCTAGATGTCATGAATGGGGAAGAACAATATCATTACCAGTAATAAAATTGGTATTTTTGTCATGTTTCAGGAGGGGGTGATGGATGTTGACATTCATTTTACAGATGGGACTACTTTTCCTCTACGCCATGTTTCTCCAGAAGATTACTTTCTTGAGGTGACTTCCCTTAATCATCATGTTGTTGGAGTGGCCCCTTATGTAACCCCATATCAGCCCCACATTGTTGCAACTGGGGAGGGAAGCGGAGAGTTAGTCAAGGTGGTATTGAAACTTGGAGAGCAGTGTTTGAAGAAAAAGACGCGTTCTCTTTCAGTCTCTTACTTGAATATTGATGCTGATTTTACGCATAGGGAGGAACATGAGTTTGAATACACATTTCAGAGTGATGCACGTTTTGATACCAACCGAGCTAGCGATCGATGGGAAAATTTGGAATCAAAACCAGTCTTTAATATTAAATTTCCTTCCTCAAAATCAGAGGTCATTGAAAACCAGAAATCCTTTTCCAAGGAAACCAAAGACAAATTAGAAAAGTCTCAGCTACAGAATTTGCCTGTCAGCCATGCACAGTCAGGAGAGGAGGTGAAAATGATTGAGATAGCACATAAAGAACCTCTAAAGGCTGGGGAAATGGATGGATTATCTCCATTGGAGGTTGGCATGTATGTACTCCTTTCTGTGTTCTTGGTGGCTATCTCTGTGTTCCTAATCAATTGCATAGTGTTCATGTACAGGTACAAGAAAAAGCAGAGAGCTTCTAGAAAGAAGGAGGTCTTACATGAAGGGTCCATCAGTAATGCTAAGGACTGGGTGTGGATTGGGCGTGCAACTTTGGAGAGGAATGCAGTCAACACACACTGTGCACAAACATTAATGCCAGAAGAGGATTTCAATGGCAATTGCACACAACCATCTAGTGCACGTAGCTCTGCTCCAAGCAGCAATAGAAACAGTACTGTGTCAACATATAAGGGCTCAGAGTGTAGCATAAGAATAACGACCAACCCTCTGATTGTGATGCAAGAGGGTAATGTTGATGAAACAGAACGGGCTATAGAGATTCCACAGTGGGATTATCAGGCCATGGGAATGACATATGAAGAGCTGCTGGCATACTTTGATAATCTGAAAGAATCAACTGCTTAAATTGGTTATTTACTTAATGAAAATTATTATGTAAGGATGTAATAGAATATGAGTGAATTTATGTATTAATTTGTAATCACAAAAACAATATTTCAAAAACAAGAATTTCACTAAGCATGTATCAAAGGCAGCTTTATTATCTGCCTTGTATCTAAAACACGATTACATAAAGATTTACTAGAATTGTTATTTATTTCCCTCGTATGAAAATTCAGAAAATTTTTCATTTATAATTATGATCTTGCAGGAAGAGTGTGATCTAAACTCTTGTTTATTCTGACAGGTCTGGACTGGTTAATAATACAGCTTAGTCTATACTTGTTTGTAGTCTTAATACTTTAGTACCAGTCTGGTAACAGACATCACAAGTTAATTTTTTTTAAATAGGTAAAGAAATGTAATTTGATTAACACATATTTAATGTAGTGGTTTGTATTTGCATTACAGTCCTACCCGTTTATGTTGACATCCTCGGGCCCGAGGAAATATGTCAACATAGGCAGATGTCGAGATAAGTGTGTGTGTGTGTGTGGGGGGGGGTCTGAAAAAAAAATGCATGTTAAATTTGTCAGTAAGGGGTGACCTGTCATCAATGAGTAGCATTTACACATTGGGAAAACAAACAATGGAAATTTTGAGTACATGAAGACAAAACCAGTGTGAAATACACTTGTATATTGACAAATTACATTTTGGTTACCTTTGTGTATAATAAAATCCACAATAAAATATTGCATTGGTCACATCCTGATATGAAAAACATTCACTACAATATTCAATGTTGGCATTAGCACATGGTTGCATAGTTGTTATTTATATGCTTCAAGTACATGTACTTAAATTGTCCTAGATTTTGGTCAGTCTGTTTCCATCTTATTGAGGCTACCAAGGGATGGGGCTATTCACAGGGAAATGAACACCTGTCAACAAGTTGGTTTAAAAAGTACAAGTATTTAGTTACAGAAGTCATCATGAAAAGTACATAAAAGCGAACAAGAGATATGCGGCTGATATGATTAATGAAGGCATAATATTGTATACATTGACACATGCTAATGAGGTATTAAAAGAAAATGATTCTTACAATACAATATTGTAACAATGTCAGCTCAAGTGGTATACATTTAAAATACACACTGGAGATAACAAGTTATGAATTCTCTCAAAATACAAATACATGTGGCAGTAAAAGATTTTAATGACAAATATACATACATGTGGGGCCCTGAGTGGCCGAGTGGTATAAAGCGCTCTCCGTTACGGATCACTGCCATCTCACTTCTGTCTGCGTGGGTTCGAATCTCGGATTTGGCCAATGTGGGTATGTGAGAAAGCTTGCCAGTAGCTTCTTGTGGGTCGGTGGTTCTTTCTGGGGATTTCTCGGGTTCTTCCTCCACCATTAATACTGGCCGCCATGTATAGCCTATCATGTGCTGAAAAATGGTGTTAAACCCTACAACAACAACAATATATGTACATGTAATTGAGATTATTATCTATAGCATAATCAATGGATAAAATTACAGTAAAATTTTAATTAATTTATCAAGGACCAAATAAAAGCCTGTTTTTTTTTTTTTATCCGACCGCGACATTAAAGCCTGGCAGTAAGATCAGCTAATTGGTGAATAAAGTACAGGTCATATCTGGCCGCTTGCCAACATAAATGATTAGGCGGCAAATTAAAGCATGGCAGCAAGATCAACTAATTGTTGAACAAAGAATGATTCGGAACTGGCAGCTTGTCGACATAGATGATTAGAAAACAAAGGATTTGTTCAAGCTGGGACCAAGGACTTCTGTCGATATGTACGTTTATTTTTTTATCTTGACGTCGACATAAGCATGACAATTTTGGTAGTAATAGTAGACCAAGAGACTGGGACTTTACTTTTGTGTCGAAATACGTGGCTCGTCGGCATAAGTGATGTCAATATAAGTGGGTAGGACTGTATATTGGTTTTTGTTACGTGAGTACATGTTCAAAGTTATAATTTTTAGCTCTCTGCCATGTGAAAATACCTATTTCATTGTTGGTAGTATCCACTTCATGATATTTTTATAGATGTGCATGTGCTTTAATATTATAGACTATATTCATGCACAGGGAAAATAATTTTGAAACCCCTTTACAGTTATTAGACTTCTGTGTATTTTGTGCAGAACATTCATCCAGTTATAATTACTAACTTTTACCAAGTCTTTCTAACAAGCATTTACTATAGAATGGTGAAAATCACATCATGTGATGCCAAAAACTGCGTTTTTACTGTAGTTCATAATACCAGAAAGGTACTACTTACATATTCATTCACTCTCGTGTGCTTTTACAATATTTGCAAGCAATTGCTAAAATATAGTTATTTATTTCTTGATATTCGTTATTATATATATAATCTTGTTTTAAAATAAAGTGCTCAGTGTCTTAATCAAGGAAGTCATCCATGTTCAGGGGCTGCATTTTAAAATGACTTTTTTTGTGGTCCCTTTTCTTAATGCCTTCATGGTCAAACAGAAAGAAGAAACTAGTCCAAATATAGAAATTTAGAGAACATCAGGTGTTCTCTGATGCTTCTTTCATGATTTTATTGGACTGGTAATGCTTATTATACATATATAATAATACTTTTATATTGTAATGTTCAAGATTATATAATTGATACTGTAATGATTACAATTTGTAGGTCATGTAAATTTTTGGTTGATAATATTAAAGCGTTTACAATAAAATATGTACACAATGATAAGATGTTAATATTTATCCTTAAATAATATATCAGGGATAGAAAATCCATTACGTGGTAGACCAGGAAATCTTGAAACTAAAGCTCTGATACCAAATCACTCAAAGTCAGTAATGCCAGACAACTAGCTTTTTCTGTCAGTTGTTTCAAATAAGTGTGTCAGCTATAATGCCAAATCAATAAAATTGGCTTTCTAATGAAATGATGTATAAAATACATTGATATAGATATTTTGGCACAAATTTTCACATAATTTGCAAGAAATCCTCCATGAAATTTTGAATAATTAAGTAACTAGATTGGAAATACCTTAAAGATTTTTAATAGGACATTGGATATTTTTGCTGGACAATTAGATTTTTCAGTCAGATTATCTGGTGGGCAGCCATGCCTTTTGTTAATTTTTCTACCCCTTTATATTGAAAGAATTAAAATCTTTGCGTATAATGATTGGTAGTCCAAGAGGATAATAAAATTTCAGTCTGCTCCCTTATATACTAATTTATAAGTTTGATCCAACTTCAGATGATGTAGATTCTGATCTGCTGTTATGTTGTTTGTTCTACCAAGTCATCCTGACAAACTGTATAGACCCATATTTGTTGGCACATTATGTAAGACGAGATCTGGTTAAGTGCAGTTTGTAGTTGGACTCAACTTATAAGTATACCTATATGGTAATGGAATGTTATCTTTGAAAATGTTATGATGTACAATTATTTTATTCTTTATCATAAGGTACTGCTGCAAATTAATTTTTTTAAACGATTATTTATATGAGTTTTGATAATTTGATATGATAGCTACAGATGCAAAAATTATTGCAAATTAGCTACACAGTAATGAGTGAACAGATTACCAGTGATACGTATGTGTAAGGTTTAATGACAAATTACAGTCCAGGATATGCAGTGCTGAGCAAGTTGAAGCATTAAGAAAAAGGAACACAGAACAAAGATGTATTCAAAATTGGGTAAAATCCTTTTATATATATATATATATATATATATATATATATATATATATATATATATATATATATATATATATAAGTCCCAGACTTTTTAGCTTGAACATCATCAAAGAGGCTGCCCCATTAGACGCCTTTTTTAACATGCAGTATGGTTTATTGGGCCAGTTCAACATCCCAGAACCTAGAGGGGATGATAGTAACAATTTGTGCTGCAAAAGTTACATGGTAGTAATAATGGTAAACATTTTAATTGATGGTAAGGATAAAATAGGTTCAGCCTTTTCAGTTGATCAGTTTAGCATTGAGGGCATTATATTGTAATTTATTTTCAGTTTCAAATAGCTGTATATGTATTTTTAATATTTCATTTGCAAAGCAATTATCAAGAACAAGAGTCAATTGAAATCTCAGGGTAATGTTTCAAATTTGCATATTAAAACACATGTAGCAACACGCTTTTAAGGATTATTTAAAGACATTTGTTTACATTGGAAATTCATTATCACTTTGCAGACAAGATAACTGTTGAGATCTTTTATGCAGTAAAGATTCATTATATTTTGTGTTTAAAATCTGGATTGATTTTTGTGATTTAAAAAGAACACTGTTTTTAAAGTGCTCAACGCATGTCAGTTAATGGTTCAGCTTGTACCACTAGTTTAAACGTCAGTACATAGTTGCATATGAACTCTGCAAGTGATTGGACATAATTTGACATGGTTAAGACTTAGTCACTTACTACCTAATGAAGAAGTAAAACGATTTTTATAATTATATTAACTGCATCAACAGTCTTATGAAAGGAAATGTTTCAGTTATACCAGGGTTGAAAAAAGAATTTGGTTTTGGTATGTAAATTTTATTCTTATCTCTTAGAGCCAGTTCTTGTCAGAGCTAAATTTATTGTGAGTCAGGTAATGAGGATATGGAATAGAAATTCAGTTACACAAGGCTACTCACAAGTTTTAAGATCATGAAGACTCTTGAAGTGTTTTACACAGGGTGATTGAATCATCATCATCATCCAAAAGAGTTTCTCATTGACCCCATTGTTATAGTTCCTAACTCAAAGAATTATGCAAATGTGTGCTTGGACTTTCTCATGTTTAAAAAATGCTGTACAAGAAGCATTGGAACTCTTGAAGCTTAGATCTAAAGGAAAACACTGATCTGATTGTACAAGTATTACCATCATTGGCATACATATTGTATTTCATGCTTTCCAAAAAGTGGAGACTAAACTCTTTTGAGTAAATATGTCTGCTTTTATAAAATCAGTGGTTACTGCACAGTTAGTGACTGGTATTTTTGCACGTTTTTCTTTCTAATTACCCTTGTTTGGGGATATATCTTTAAGAAAGATAATGAAAAGGATGCACCCTAGCCAATACATTTGTTAGTGATTTTTGACTGATTAGAACCTCTCCAATATAAAATAGTTTTTTTAAAAAAGTTAAATATTTCAACATTTCACAAATGGTTATCCTTAATGTGCCAGCAAAACAGCTTCTACACCAATCACTTTAAATCGTAAATGGAATGAGTAACTTAGATTCTGATCTGCTGATGCATTATGGGACATAAAATTTGTGTATGTTCTGTCGGCAGTTGTTATTGTATAATATTTTAATCAGTATGGCACCTGGTTCATGAACTCTTATCTTGTTTATACTTCATTTAAGCGGAATGTGCATGGTTTGTTTTATAATGTTTCGAAAGGGATTTGGTGTGTTGCATTATAAATCAGAAAGGCAAGTTTTGTAGAAGTCGTGTTACAGTAAAAGCAAAAAACAAGGTGGTTTGTGCAATAGATACAAAATAATGTAACCCTGTATGGTCTCTGTATAAAGTAACATTCAATAGAAGAAATGTTATAATATGTAGTTTTCTAAGTAACAGGCATACTTATGAATGATGCCATCTTGTTGAAAGCCATGTTCAAAGATGCTGCCAGAGTATGTCCACAAATTTGTATGAATTTGCACACTTGGAACTCCTGCATATTAGTTCAGTACATTACGAAAATATACTCTGTGCAGCACACAATGTATTTTTTAACTGTTAACTGTTCAAGTGACTTTTACAACAGAAACACACAACCAGTAGAGGTCTCATGGTGCTTGTCACAATAAGTGGTTTTAGGTGGGCAAACTGTGTTGCCATGGAAAAGTAATAAAACTTATTTCAAAAACAGAACTTGATGTTCATGTTTAAACCTTTGGTATGGCCCTTAAAATTAAAATTTACTTAAGGCTTTTGCACACAGCTGAAAATTTGTTTAGCTTTTATATGATACATAGTATGTTATAATTAAATGGAAGATGACGAAATGGTAAACAATAGAGCAACTGGAATGTATTCGAAAAATTGTGACAGAAAAGCAGTTAATGTTAACTAGATGACATAATTTTATGCACATTTTAAACCTTGGATTTGGCTCCTAGAATAAAAATTAGCTATCCAATTGCTTCAGCAATTAGCTGAAAATTTATTTTAATGCAAGATGAAGAAATGCATAAAAAATAGGCAATGGAGATATTACCAGCCAATTTGACTATTGATGTCACACCTGCCTCTTGGACTTATTACATACTGTAATCCTCTTCTCACACAATTTCAGAGAAAAGATAAAAATAATAATACCGTTATTTTATTGTTAAATATTGGTGATATATCCAAGAGATGTCACAAAATATAAAGGTCAAATTGAATTTTGAGATACAATTAGAAGATATGTGTTCTTATGGTAGACTTGCAATAAAACTGCCCTGACAGTGCTCTTGGTTAATCATGCATTACCACATGATGTTACTGACATCTTGTAATAGCAAAAGACCTAGAAGGGAGTTGCCAGTCTGTGTTATATATGTATCTGGTCTGACCAAGCAGGCTATGACATTGAAACACTTATCAAAACTGTACATAACCATGAAGAACAAGCTGGCTAAGCTAGTGATGCATATGCCCATCAGATGGTAGATTGTGAAAGGTGGTTTTCAGCACAGAACAATATTAATACACAGATAAGGAACTGATAAAGCTCAGAAACAATAGATCAATGCTTATACAACTTGAGGGGCATCTTTTGAGAATTTCGATATTAATAGAGCCTAAATGGAGTTGAGCTGGAAGAAAGAGGGAATGATATTTAAGTATTTTGTTAATTATTGAACTAGGGCCATTTCCTACCCCCTCCCCTTTTTTTTCTACTACCCATTATTTTGGTGACAAGGGGGAGTTCCCTCTTTAGGTAAAATCCAGGCAGTACACTCCGCCACACTCCAGTCACATTGACATTTAACTTCAAAGTATCACTGTCATATTGGAAAGTGAGTCACTTTTTATCATTAAGGTTGAGGTTTAAAGCAATTAACTTGCTGGTCGGTGGGAAAAGTAGTTATGTTATTGCAGCAGAAATGGAAATTACTTCTCGTGCCAGTCTGACAGGTATAGTTAGATATCTTCATCTGTTTGCTTGTGAATCAAAACTATTTCTGAAGAAAAAAGTTTCTCTTGGAAAAGAGATACAAGATACATCCCTTTTTGTTTAGATATGGGGATATTCAGTGTTCAAAATGTGTCTGAAGGCTGGTAAAGTTTTGATTCATGGGTCACAATGAATAACCAACTACAGCTTCTTTTAAATTTTGTTCGCAACATGCTTCTTATGTAAGCCAACTGTCTTTTGATCTTGGCCAGTTGAGCAACTGACTAATCCAGATATTGTTTGTAAGGAGTGAACAAACTAAGATCAGTTTAAATTTTAAGTTGGTGATAATTTCATTTATCGGATGGATTAAAGTGAGCAGGGTACAGTAATCTTGTGTGAAATATAAATCAGGGAGATGTACCCATAATAAATAATTTTGTTGTACAGTGTACATAAAACTTGATCCCTTAATGATAATGGTAATAATAATAACAATATTCAGTGCAAGGTATTTGTTCTTAAACCAGTTTTACAAGGCGAACCTTGATACAGTGGTCGCACGTACAATAGCCAGTTTTGCCTTTTTGTATGAGTTGCACTGGTGACATATTTGACTTTTATCAAAACATGTGTATGTAAATTGTATATATGTTTTGGTAATTTTATTGCAGACAATAATTCATTCCCCATTAATTTGTGAAGTTTTGTTGAGTCTGCTTGGAAGATTAACATAGTGACCACTTTGGCATCCCAGTGTATGCCCATCCATATGCATGTCTGTCCAGCCACAACCTAGATAAACCATAATGTTGTACATTTTTACTGCCCTCCTTATCAAAGTTTCCATGGTCAGATTCTTATACTGTGATATAGACACTACCGGTATATATAATAACAAAATGGGTTTTATATGAGCAGACATTTGGTCCCTATTTTCTTTTGTACATAATTCTTTGCAAACTAATGTTGCTCATAGGCTTTAATTTTACTATACAATTGTTTTTTTATGCTTATTTATTTTTATTGCATTTAGTTTATGCAGTTTACATGAATTTACTTGCCATGTTATCCAGATAATGTTTCATAGGAGCTAAGCTGTCGCCAAGGGATAGGCTTTAAGGCTTTTAATGGTGTTATGGTGTATTTTAGCTAATGCTGCACATTAAGTATATCTTTAAACCATCAGGGTGTGATAATTTCTTTAATTTGGAATGTTTCATTCTCTCGCCATTTCTGATGAAGGCATGCCTATTTAAGAAAGCTTGATTCTGCAGTAACTGTTTCAAACTTCTTTGCGTTCATCATAGCTTTTGTCCTACATACAAATCATGTAGATGTTACATTGAAAAAATATATGCCCAATTCAGATTGTGCTTTATGAGTAACTGTTTAACTGATTATGCATTGTAATAATGATTTACAAGGATATGAGTTGTCATTATCTTCAAACCATATTAAGAAAACAGACACGATACAGTAATACTCGCTTATAAGTCGAGTCCAACAGCAAACTGCACAGAGCCAGTTCTGTTCTCGCATAATACAGTGTCCAATCTGGGTCTGTACAGTTTGTTACAAGAATCAGTAGAACAAAGTACATATACCCTGGTTTGCAGGTGCATTATGCTATGGCAGGTTTGGATCTTTGTTGTTTGAAATTTGATTTGTCTTAAAAGTGTATGTACAGTATATGGTTCACTCTGTACAGCTATCCCTTGTTATTGTACACCTCATTAAAGCACATTTCCTGTTATAAGATTTGTGTGGTCATGCATCTCATTTTATTATGTAATACTAACATTATTTGTATAATATACCTAATTATAAGCGATTCTCACTTTAAAGCAGTATAATCTATGGCTACTATATACAGCACTATAATGAGGGAGTGATGTATAGACATTTGCCAGATAATGATGATGGTTTCAGGCCAAAAGTATTTCAGGATATTTGTGGCAAGTGTTTACACACACTAAGCTCAACATGCATGTTCATGATGTTTATGTGATCAGTCACAAGATGAATAATTTACAAAATACCTCAAGAAAATAGCAAAGGTTAGAAGAACATGGCACATGCATGTGAACAGCAGATGTGACTCCAGCAAAGCTAACATCATTTTAAAAAATACATCAATGCAGCTGGATCAGGCCTGATTATTTAAGACTTGGATTTTCTTCTTGCATTTTATTTAAACTTAAAATTTGCAACATTGGTGCGGTGAACATATATCAATGTAAACATTGCTTCCAGATATTAATGTAAGAATATACAGGTGTCTGCATGGGGATTTTCAAAAGAATATTGTTTTTATCAACATGAGCTTATATATATCATTATATATATGATTGACTTGTAATGTTTAAAAGTATTGGACATTTCATAACACTTGAAAATTTGTCAGCAACCAATCACAAGTACAGTAGCACAAAATTTGTGACAGAATTCCTTCATGCTAGTCACAGACATTGACCTTTAAATCCATCTCTATACCTTTCTATATTTATTCTCATTCTTGTTTAAACTATCTCTAAATGCTGTATGTTACTTGTATGTTTAAAGTCCTGCATAGGTTATGCAATAAGATACTGATACAACAGTACAAAACGAACACTGCTTATGATAAAATAGTTTAAGATCCTACAATACTGGCTGCTTCATTGTTGCCATGTAGGTATTGTCTTTTGTAGTATATGTTGCATGATCTTCAGAGATGCCAACTGTTTTAGATCTTGCGGAATTGAATGCAAAATTTAGTTTGCATTTTCTGCATTCACAGTTGATGAAATTCAGGAAAATAAAAAATGTTGGGGAAATTTATTTTGAGCAGTTTTCTATGTTGACACAGATAGGAACAAAAGTACTTCCAAGGTTCTGGTGTTTTTCAAAACTGATCAGTTCCATTTAGGCATTGTGATTGTGTAGACCAGTTAAAAGAACTACTTACCTCCAAAATTGAAGAGTTTGACAAAAAGTTGCTACAAAAGCATGGGTAATTTTATATTGTACAAAAATGTGGTAATTTTACATTGTATAAAAACATGCTAACATATTTTAACTAGGAATTTTTTACTTGGTTCAGATTCAGTTGTATGTCATTGGACTATTACATAACATATGTGCTCAATGAGTTGGTTGACGTAGGCATAATGTACAGAATTGAATAGTGGATTGTCAGATAGCAGAGGTGCTTTACAGTGATGGTGCACTGATGTATTTTGTCACCAGTATGATCTACTGGTACATACAATATAGTTTCTGAGTGTAAAGAAACAGTGTATAGGTCACAATAAACAAGTCGATTAGACGAATTAGATCAAAAATTAAGAGAACAAAATGATGCGGATAATTCGTTAAGACAGATCTTTATGGTTATTGCTTTATCCCAGAGTGTTTAAGAAATTAGAGCTTCAGGAATTGGAAGAATGGATTCACCATTTATTATGATTTGACCTTCATTCTTTCTGACTACAGCTTCATATAGGCAGATTTGAAGATGTATGACACTTTTAACAAATGTGTTAATTATTCCAAATGGGCTGCTTAGATCCTACAAAAATTGAAGCTCGAATTATGATAAACATTTGGAATTGATATCTCTGCATTTGCTTATTAATTTCATAGTATCCTTTATAGAGTAAAACATTTTACCATTTTATCCATTTTCTCCCCCAAATGAATGTTCTGGTAATAAAATTTTGATGACTTGTATGAACATTAGTGGTTAATTCTAGCATGGTAAAATGTATTCTGCTTTTACCATCTTGCAAATGAAGCTGCATGTGCTTGTAAAACTTGGAGCAGTAAAATCTGTATTTATCCTACATGTTCAGAAGGTATACATATCAGTACCTTTAATGTCATACTGCTAAGATAGATTTATTACAGTTCAACCTTGCTGCCTGTTCTGAGATGCAGGAACGTGGGAGTTACACTAATTTTAGAAGAAAATTAATAGTCTTTGGACAACTGACAATGTTAAGATGTATACATATAAGGATTTAAACAGGGAGACAATTTTACATTGTTGTAAAACTTTTTGTAAAGGACCCCTTGTATAAGGGGCACTTGATACCCAGTCATGAATATGGTTGTGCTATATGGTTTTACTCTTCTTTGTTGATTGATCCCTCCAGGGCATTTCTGTTCCATGAACACATTTCTGTATATTATAAACCATTTAAGAAATTTGAAGTAAAAATTCTACAATATTTGTATCTTGTGTAAAAGACGTGTCTAATTTGGTCAGTGGACACATTTATGTTCCAATACTATTTCTTTGCTTGCTGTTAACACATTTTAGATTTATTAATTGATATACCATATGGATTTGTTTTTAAATCAGTTTCAACATCATAAACCCTGATCTGCACTGGCAGATCAACGTCTGAATTGTTTGTTCAGCTGATTGCTCTTAACAAACTGAATAGACCCAGACATGATGGCATATTATGTGATAGCATATCAAGATCTGTGCAGTTGCAATTGAAATATGACTTGCCTGTAAGTATAAATTGTAGATAACCGAGGTTGACATTAATTGATAGAGTCATTGACTTGTCTAAATGATATTAAATTTTGATATGAATCCATTTGTTAGCATTGTAAATGATAACATTGCCATGGCTTAATATTATCTTTTTGCAGATGGATTTCACTGGAGTTATTCTGAATTTGTATAACAGTAATGGTTTGAGCTTGAATAGCCGATTGTTGATGACCAGATGCATACATCAGTTGAGTTACCTATATTGTAAATGATATACAGTTGCGCACGTTTGACCACAAATGTAATGATGTAATATAGTAAGTGCCCCATGTAATTGCCACCTGCTTTTGTTACCTATGTGACTTGCAATACATTAGTACATATATCTTGCTAGTTGTATCACACTTTCTATAATATTCTGCCTTTTCTATCTTCTTAACTACCAATGTGTGTACATTTATCTGTTCTTGTTAAGATTATATAACTACTATATTTGTAAAGTCAGTACCATGGCATTTGTAATGTGTATAAATAAAGTATTGGTGCACTGATCTTTACCAGCAAGGCATTTATTGCAAAATGAAAAGATATAAAGAATTCGCAAAATATATTGGCTCTCTTACATGTATCAGATTTTCTTCCTTGCTGTTTGACAAAGTTTGGTAAGGGTGTTTTTTTTTTTTTATTTTTTAAATCAACATAATCGGTTATATGACGTCGAAGAAATTGGACTAAAGTGCCTTGCCCAGAGTCGAACCAAGCTGACCAACCCAGCCTGGCGTCGGCAGGATTAAAACCAGCACCCTTTCAGGTCATAGTTTCAGCACACTAATTACTCAGTAACAGCAGCTTCCACGCCTGATATGTGTATATCCATAATTTTTTAGAGCCATTTACATTTCTGAAACAAGCCAACAACTATGCAAGCCTTGATGAAACTTTACTTTGATATACATCTTGACTAGGTAGTGTATCATGTACCACAGTGGGTTCCAGAGCTCAATGGTCATGTCATCTCGTGGGTGTCCATCTTGAAAATCTTTATACTCTGCAGCATTGATGGTCATATCAACATAGGGTTTTCGCCAAAAGACTTCTTATGAGATCTTGCTGGTCCGAACTGAAATGGTTCAATGCAGGCATCCAAAATATGGCTGCCATGATGAACGTATTTAAAATCTTGTTATTTATTCTCCAAAATGAGTGGTCATATACGCATTGGGTTTCACCAGAAATCTTCTAATGGTGTATCGTTTGGTCTTTACGAAAATGGCGCTGATCTTACAACCAGTATGGCTGCTACAGCGACAAATTCGAAAACATCGCTCAGGAATATCAGATGATTTCCACACTCGGCAGTTAAAAAGACTAATCTTGAATTCCCGGATATTCTTTCGGACAGTAGGGTGTTTATTTCAGCAGGCATTAGACATAGTGAACTTAAGCTGTGGACACAGGTCAAGTATGCGGCGTCGGTCTGTTGGCCTGAATGCGTTCTGCATAATCTGTTAATTTGGTAATTTTAAGGTTATTGTCAAACACCGCTGGAGTATTCATAAATCCCCTTTAAAGTTTATACAAATGGTGCTATCTTCTGTCAATTTTGCTTGCCTTCACTAAAATTGAAAAACTTTTAAACGACGTTAACGAACACCGCTCATCTAAATTTTGACCAGATCTGTCCGAAAAACATTATCGAATGAAGGGTTTTCCAGTTTACACAAAATTATGCCTATGTGCCTTCAGACATGAGTACCATTTAAAAAATATAGCCTGGGTAAACATTTTTGAAACCACTAAACATAGTTCGATTTTAATTCTCCTGGCATAAAGGCCTTTAAAATTTACGCAAATGGTGCTTATCCACCTTTTAATATGGCCACCGTTACTAAAAGTATTAAAAAATTATGTTAACCAATTTCTTCCCAAAAACGTCAATAGAAATAGGCCAAACTTTACAGAAAGCATCATAGCCCTAAAAAAATCCTTTGATTTTATTTTACAAATAGTACTTGAATAAAGATATATTCTTAAAAATTACAACATTTGGTCTAGTGAGTATAGAGCTAGACTTAAGCATCAAACTCGTGAAACTATTTACTCAGAAAGGATAAATATATTGAGTACAGAGAATTTTTTACTAAAGAGCAAGATCTATGAAGAGGTGAAATGGATGGCATTTGGCATACAACATTTTGAAAGGAAGTAAGCAATAGTCGCGCTGAGGAAATTCATATGTAAATTTGCCTGAATGATTAAGAATAAACGGGCTTGCATAAACAATAATAATAATAATAATAATAATACAAAAATGGAGACAATGGTTGCCTATACTGCTGACTCGGTTTTAAATACTCCCCCTCCCCAAAAAGATCCAAACGCTATCAAAATACAATTAAGACAGACGCAGAAATGGGTTCATTTAATGTCCGGTTAAAATCGATAATAACCCACAAATTAAGAAAGAATGTGACGTGTTTTTATGTATATATGTTCACTTTTGGCGCGACTCAATAGATTGCATATGAGCTATAAATAGGTGTTTACACCGTTTAAAAGTAATCGTAAAAACGTGTAAAAGTTTTGGGTGATTTCCCATTGGAAGACTCGGGAGGTAGGTGGGTTCTATGGCTACGTGGGATATTGTAACATGAGCCACGTACGAAAATATTGCGATGTACAAGCGTATGTGCGTTTACAAGGAAAAGAGTTTATCAATCAATTCATTCTTTATTTATATGTTCTTGTTTTAATAATAAGTCTGCAGATGTGTTAACTGTTGTGTTTACATATAATTTGAGAGGAAACTACTTCGGATTATGCATTTGAAATACAAAGTGCTCTTTGATTCTGGGTTAAAATATTAATCGGGGATTATTTTGAATTTATTTAATGGACTTTGAACGATGCCATTGTGAAACATCACTACTGTTGGCACATTTAAGGACACTCAGTTCTTTTGAACTTGTGAAGAACTTTCGGATTATTTTTTTTATTTAATTCGCAGTAATGTAAGTTTCTCTTAAATTTTCATTTTATAACATTGAGAATGAAATTATTTGTTACGTTTTACAAACCTTGCTGGTTTTGCTTCTTTCTGTAACTTCCTTTTAAGACCATATAATCTTAACACTCTTTACATGTATGTCAAGTATTGGATGGGGTAGAATGCTGTATAGAGAGAAACTACATTAAACCTGTGACGGTACGCGAGTCAGAAGAAGTCGCACACATTAATCCTACTCGATTGAAGCGATCCTAATAACTACAATTAAGGTAAAGTATCATTATGTCAATAATAAAAGATCTGTCCAGACATACATTTGCATTTTCAACAGAGTCCAGATTGGGTACAGATTGACTACACAAAACTGTTGCTGGAGGGAGCGAACTCTTCATATTCCTGGCGAGTGTGTCGGCTGCAAAATGTAGTCCAGCAGCTATTTAAGCAGTTCTCAATCCTCTTCTATGCTCGTTCATATTGACTAAATATATAAAATACAAACCTGTGATTTAACCATGAAAGATGGTTTAATTTACGAAATTCAAGTACAACAAATACTGCACAGTTAGCTTCTTGAACACTGAAATTCACCGAAGAGGAAGTATATTGAAACGAGTGGAGACAATAGACTTGAGCGAAATGACAAGCGAAGAAGAGGTAATTCAAGCATTTAAATTTATTTACAATTGGCGTAAGTCATTATTATGCTTTAATTATCATTGCTACCGACTATAATAGTGTTTCTTCCATATCTCTCTCTCCCATTCCGTTGGTCAGTTTTACCAGGATTTGTAGTCCCGGAGCCATCGCCACATGCTACAAGCGAAAATCTGCTATGCTCGTTGTTTGTCGACTTTTTTTTCTTTAAAAAAAGAGGATTTTCGTTTTTATCTATTGATTACGGCCCTGAGAGAGAGAGAGAGAGAGAGAGAGAGAGATAGTGGGTTTAGGGATATTTGTTATTCGCTTTCCCATCCTTATGTTTCTCTGCTGGTCGATTAGTTTGCTATGTGTGTGTGCGTGTGTGTGAGAGAGAGAGAGAGAGAGAGAGAGAGATTTTAGGTTACAACCACAAAAAACCCACAACAAAGCATTAAATAAAGTACAGTATGTGTGTGCCTCATAGCTAATACATTTATCTTTGTATCATTGGTTATTATTGTTATTGTTATAGGCTTTAACGGCATTTTTCAGCACACGATAGACTATACATGGCGTCCAGTATTAATGGTGGAGGAAGAACCCGGAAAGAACTACCGACCCACGAGAAGCTACTGGCAAGCTTTCTCACATACCCACATTGGCTGAATCCGAGACTGGAACCCACGCAGACAGAGATGAGATGGCAATGATCCGTAACGGAGAGCGCTTTAGACCACTCAGCCACTCGGGGCCCCCTGCATCATTGGAATTGTGAACATTGTAGATAAATCACATGTTAAGTGTCCTCGTTATTTTCTTATGTCACTAATGATTACAGCGGAAATCCTTCACTGATCTAGAGAGTATAAATGCATAAGTCTACTGTTGAAACCATATATATGCGTAGTGGTATCAAATTGCTTTATTCCAACACTTTGAAGCATCTCTCTCTCTCTCTCTCTCTCTCTCTCTCTCTCTCTCTCTTTGTGTCTCTGTCTCTGTGACTCCGTGTGTGTGATTCTTTCTGTGTTCTCTGTGTCATTGTGTGTGCCTCTCTGTAACTCTTTGTGTCTATAAGTCGAATATTTATCTTCTCAGGTTTAAGAATTACCACATTCCATGTTTTCAATAGGGAATACGCTCTTACCTCACACCCCGACATAATACAAAGCATGCTTTACATGCATATAGTAAAAGCTACAACTTTCTATCTTCATCTCAGATGCTAATGTTTACTCTGTTTATCGTACGCCTCTGTAATTGCTTGCAATCGTCATTAACCTTGCACGAAGCAGAAACCCTTTGAGAAAGAGTTTAAACTGGCAAGGACGCTAGCAGTGTAATATTGTTGTTATTTATTTAATCGAATTAAATTAGGTTTGGAATAAAAACGCACAAAGTACACCATATTCAGCAGATACATATATAGATCTCTGCTACTGAATCCTATTTATTTATTGTAATTGGTGATGCGAACTGTGCAATGGTTAATTGCAGGGATTTAATTTTCTCGATGTGTTTCAAATATTCAACATCGATACTATCAGCATTGGCGCCATTTTCCGTCCTTGTCTATCTGACGTTTTTCGTATACCGTATGAAGGTTTAATAACCAGCATTAATTACAACGCACGTTGTTTCATTCTTTCCCTGTGATAAGTGAATGTTTTATTGTTTAGTTCATCAGAAACATTGTAATACCCAACAGTAAAATTTATTCTCTGTAATGAAATGGATAGTTTGCCATTTATATTATCAGCTGGATTGGTAAAATTGATTTCTTTCTCAGAGAGACGATTAACTGTAGTTCAGCTCTTTTGCTTTGCAAATGCTGCGCCGTTCATGTATCGTTATTTATTGACAAAAATTCGTCTTGCAAAAGTCATTTGCTATTTGAAGGGGTCGGTTGTGAACAAGCTAAACGACACTGGATTAGATAATACAGCCTGGTTTCATCTTGCTTTTTGTCTTGTTCAACTGCCATTTATTTGAAAAGAAAGTATGTAAGATAAATGAACTTAAATCCAATCTAAACAAAGTGTAATTGCAAGAAGGTTTGCAATGTTACCTATCAGTAGTGAAACAAAATTAAAATCTAATTAGGTAAAGAAAGAATAGGGCGTCAATACATGACGTGTGGAGAAGCTATATACAATTTCAATGAAGTTTACAGAACAAACGATTACTGCAAGCATTGTCATAATAATCCAGAAAACAATCTAAACATGGTGTAGAGAAAATAAAAAGTACAGCATAAAGTACAGAAAAACACAAAGTTAAGGTAGTGACCAGAAGTTTAGATTACTTAACACGTCAAGAAGTTAGAATTTTAAAGCATGAATGCAAAACAATAAATCAGATACAAAGATGAAAGTGCTTTGTGTACAAGCTATTGCTATCGGTCGCAGATGGCTAAACGTTACACAAATCGAAGAAGTAAATGAAGATGAAACATTGCCCAGTTTAGTTGATTATGCCAAATTTGTATAACCCACAAACAAATGTTTTTCACTGCAGTAAGTTTTTCTTGCGGAATACATTTGCCACCTTAGCTGCTAAGGTGAGTTATACAATTTAATGCATTAACTCAGTTGCAGTACAAGGTTAATGGATTGTTCATGAAACATCCAGCATCTTTTATCAAATCTTTAAAAAATGTCTGGGATAAAGCTTTTGCTAACTAATCAGTCTAAATGGCAAATATAAAAGACTACTTTCTTAATAAATACGATTTGTCCTATTACACTTTTTCAATTAAATGATTTGCAAATATCGAGATCATACAAAAATACTTTTAAAATCGCTTTGGAAAGATATTCTTTTAGCGTGGGCAGAATTTATAACAATCGAAAACATCAGAAACTTCCTTGAAATTTCACAAGAGCGTGTCTAAAAAGATCCCAACAATATAACGATTAAAAATAGACCAGTTTTGTATCGATCGTGGCTGTCGCCGCGGGTAAATTTGAACAAGGTTTACACTTATTATATGAAAGGTTTTGTGATCTATATATGATTTTTTTCACCCCAGATTACACTATTACGGTACTATAAGTGTAATCAGACTATGTTTAAAATGATTAAATTTGCAAGTAGGGAAAAAATTATGTACACCTTTTTTTCTTTCTCGGAAGATTATTGAAGTTTACTCAGGAATCTAAAAGGATGCATTATACACACTTACATTATAAAGAACATGGCTTTTAAAGTGTTGGTATAAAGCAATTTGATATACCAATGGCGCAATAATACGCTTACATCAACATTCTCGTGCATTTGATTCTTGATCAATGATGAATTTCCACACATTAATCATTAGTGACGTATGAAAATAACGAGAAAAGGTATTAATAATCCCCGTTTTCTAAATGAATTTAATATGCTACACATTTTCATCGCAATCCTTTCTGCTTTTTGTTTCCCCCTCCCCTCTCAAGCATAAGGGACAAACTACGCAGAAATGTGGAATGAGAGAGAAAAAGAATTTGGGCTGGATTGAAACCTTGAAATATTAACTACACCAAGTAACTTACAAGAAAATATGGTTCGTCGTAACGATATGTGTGCACTTTCCTTGGGATTTATGTACAGTGTTTATCAATGATACAAAGTTGCAAACCATGTCGACATTATACAGTAGATCTCAGTTACCTCTCTTTCTGTCTGTGTCTGTCTCTGTGTCTGTCTCTGTCTGTCTGTCTTTCTGGACCATCGTAGCAAGATACGGGTTAAAATCTAGGAAATGACGAGCGTAGAGGATTTTCGTTTGTGTCATCTCACGATGTCTCTGGACTTATGAATGATGGTAAAAGTTAGGTAAAACCGACCAAAAGATGAGAGAGAGAGAGAGAGAGAGAGATGGGGTGGATGACGCCAATTTAACGTGTTCAGCTTTCAGTCGTCACCATCAGTGGTACGGTTACTCAATGACTTGTATCAACTGTACATATATTAAAATATTTTAATTACCTCTTGCTGGTTCGTCATTTCGCTTAGTTTCTATTCCACATTAATTGCCATGCGCCGGTAGACGGTACGTGAATGGCTAAGCGTTCATGTGAATGGCGTAGATAACCAAGTGTTTGTTGTGCTCTACTTTCATCATTAAAACCATCTTTCATGTTTATATCATAAGTGTGTGCTATACTGATTTAATCACTGTGAATAAAATAGTAACTAAAACAAGAAATCAATCAACTGATGAATATGCAAATGTGATTGTGAATGCCACAAAAGGCATATAACTACATTTTGTAGCGGACACACTCGGGGATGTGAGGAGTTCATTCACTCGGTCAATACACAGCTGCCTGTAGTAAATCTTAACTCCGTTCTAAGGTCTAAAATATGTACTTGTATGTGATATAAATAAAATATACGTATATTATACGCTGTATCAATGATATACCAGTCGTACAATTTTTCATTAAAAGGAAACTCGACAAGCCTCGTTTCCTTATAATGAATTATTTATACGTCTCGTGGTAAACCATTGATAAAGCGTACATACTCTCTCTCTCTCTCTCTCTCTCTCTCTCTCTCTCTCTCTCTCTCTCTCTCTATATATATATATATATATATATATATATATATATATATATATATATATAGGCCCCGAGTGGTCTAAAGCGCTCACCGTTCCGGGTCACTGCCATCTCACCTCTGTCTGCGTGGGTTCGAGTCCAAGTTTCGGCTAGCGTGGGTACGTGGGAAAGCCTGCCAGTAGCTTCTCGTGTGTCGGTGGTTCTTCCCTGGGTTTTCCAGGGTTCTTCCTCCACCAGTTATGCATATATATATATATATATATATATATATATATATATATATATATATATATATATATATATATATATATATATATATATATATATATAAGTCTTTTTCAAAGGCAAATACAAAACATAGTCAAGACAAACAGATAAAACAGAAAAACGGTTGTTTGCGAAACTGGCTGTTTCTACAGGAATTCAACCTTTTAACTCTATTATATATATATACTGGTTTGCTTGAGATATAAAATTACGGTGGCTAATTTAGAATTAACAATAACATACTGGCTACAGGTAGTGTTTTAGAATTCAAAATTGGTTTTGTAGCGGATCAAAGGTGTTCTTTCTGTAATAGTGAGGAGACAAAGATAAAACATTTATTTTGCATCAGTGTTGTTATGAAACGTTTTTGGGATCGGATTTTACATTTTTGTAGAACAGAGATTGGACTGATCTTCGAGATTGCTGAAAATCCATTTTTGTTTGGAGATTAAAATGGATCTTGCCAATCAAATTTTATATATCTAGTATTATCACTAGCGAAATACATTATATTTAGATCGAAATTTCAAAACAAAAATAAAAAAGAAACCAAACCTGCCAGAGCTTTACTTTGATTGTATATTTCATTTTAAATTTGAAGCTAATAAGTCTGACCTGGGAGATCCCAAAGTACAAAAGTTATTTACCAGATGGAATCATGTGAAGGCATATTTGATAGTGAAATAGAGTAGTGGCTAGGAAGGTGGAATAATGTGATCACTAAATGAAGTGTTTACTCTGAGAAAATAACTATATTTCTCTTTCTCATATATGTATGCGGATAGGTGCCTACATGTATGCATATGTATGTGTCTATATATATACATGTGAACGTATGCATATGCAAATATTTTTCGTACATGAGTATGACTGGATATGCATGATCTTATATTTATTTTTGTAGAAATTCTAATCTTTTTATATATATTGATGTGTTTTCTTAAAACTATTAGCGCAAACTATTTCCTTTTCTATTCATTAGTTTCTCTCTTCTTTACTACCTTCTTTCCTTTTATCTTCCCATTGCTTGTCCTAAAGCAGCATGCATTAGTAATATATGTTTGTAATATATGTTGTTAAAATTTGATATGGGTGCATTAGAATTGAAAAGTTAGAAGTTGAATAACCAAGGCAGAGACAGATATTGCATCACAATTTTCTTACTGCACCTCATGATCAAATAAAATTTTTGCCCCATTATTTGAGAGAGAGAGAGAGAGAGATGTATGTACGATTGTACAGTAATCTTTTATTGTTCACTTACTTGATGACTGTTATCATAGTGATGTACTAACTCTTATTTTAGTTGTCACTTCCATTGTTCTCGAATTGTGTGGCTTTGTATTGGTTTGTACATGCTAATTAAATATGCTACAACTGTAGTCATGTTTTTCAGAGTTAACACCTGTTTGAGGTCAAGATTTGGCCAACCATATCAGATTAGTGAGGCTACCAATAGGGAAATGAGGCTAACCATGGGTATTATGAATATGGTACCATATAATGAAAGGAAGTGCCAGGTGTTACTCGTGTAAATTATGGTTTAAATAATGTACAAATATATACGTATTACATGCATGTAGTATTTATTTCTATGTCAATAAAATTTATTTTTTTAAAAATCGTTTCTCTTTTTCAGTCTGCTTCGTTTTTTGTGTGTCTCCGATGATTTCTCTGAGAGCGTCGTCTTCATTTTTCATATTTTAGTAGAGATGTCTCAATGTTATGATGTATTTATATCCATTGTTGTATTTTTCTTATGATTGCACGTCAGGAATTTCTCACTGTCGTCCACATGACTAATATGGATCCTTCTGTTGGGAAATCGTGTTCTCGCTTGCTTATTCTATGTTTATGTAGATTGTTCAGTTTGCCATTCTTTCAATTCTACGTCTTTTCTTTTCCTTATTTCACGTTTAATTTGTTCCCATAATTGATTGAAATTTGTGTAAACAACTGTTGTTTTTTTCAGGATGATAGCAAAAATGAGTTAAATCCTTTTCTTTGTCTTGCTCTTTATCATCAACCATTGGAGATCTGTCTTCAGGAGACTTCGAATCTGTCGACAAGGCTATGCCGTCTGCAAGGTCAGCCATTTAGAATAGCACAAAACATGAGAATAAATACTCCACGCTTGCTATGTTGTCTTGAATTTTTTTTTACATTTCGTCAATTCCTTCAAACGTATGAAAGTATTCTAGATTTAAGTCAAACTTTATCATTCCCAATGTTGATTAAACATCTTATTGGAAACTGACAGATTTTGATACAGTTGGTGTTAGATGTCAGCAGCAGTGACATTCAGAAATATCTTAAACTGAGCAACAAACAAATATTAATTTTGGTACAATTGTCAAGGAATTTTTAATACTGTTTGTATATGGCCCAAGCCAAACAACTGTAATATCAGTTTTAGACATGTACAGGATAATATTATTCCTAATTATTCTTGGTTTCAGTGATATGTCTTTGTATGAAAGAGTGTTTAGTGTGTGTCAGTAAATATACTGACACGTGTTTATATGATTCTCATATCTGATATGAACTTCCATATTAGCCGCCAATATATTCAATAACTGTTTGGGTAGTCTGCTTTTTTGTTGCTAGTCAACGTGACGGTGGCTTTTGCACAGGTTCGCGTAATCCATGTGCAACTTCCTCCAGGACGCGTGCTGGATAGTGGTTTTTTAATGTATGCACGAGCCACACTGAATGACCAATAAAACCAGGTCGCTGGCGGTAGGTTGATCATGTCTGGTACAGACTGATGTGAGTATGACGTATACAGGTTATAGTTGCCACTAAACAATATTAGTAGTTTGAAAAGACCGATGTGCTAACCATAGACATTAAAGTTTCAGCAGAACGTTTACTCAAATGATTTTAGTGATCCCTGTGTTTTATCATTTGCTTTGACCTGTACTGTATACTGCAGCAACCAACATGTAGCCACCGTTACTATAAAGAGTAACCTTGAAACGACTTCTTGTTTAAACCAGCTTAGCACAATTCAACCTCTCTCTCTCTCTGTGTGTGTGTGTTTCGCATTTTTAACGTAGCTTTAACAATTTTCCAGTCATATCGCTACGATGTCTGCAGTTGGGCAGCTCATATTGATGTCTAGCACTGGGACATTCATGCCGAAGACATGTAGCATGATGTCCAAATACGTCACATTATTCTGACACCAGGCCGACCAGTCCTAACACGAACCTCTTAATGGTGAGCGTCTAGAGAGACTGCTGAAAGTACCATTTTTATAAGTCTTTGGTATGACTCGGTCGGGGTTCGAACCTCAACCTCCCGCGTCCGAGGCGGACGCTTTACCCACTTAGGCCACCGGAGCGGTAAACCACTTTTCCCAGAAAGCATATTTACAAACGGACCTTTAATTTTTGTATAATTGTTACTTATCTGCCATTCATTATGAATACACATTATCCAAATAGGGACACCTTCAAACAGTTATTTTCATAACCAATGAACAGAATTTAAGGAAATGTTTGCATAAAGCATATATCAAGCCCATACATTTTGCCCATCTGCTCTTGCATTCGGCTGTTAGTAACATGCCAGTCACTTGAGCGATGTCGGGTCTATTTTGGCAACTTGTTACATACCATAGTTAAGTTCAAACGAAGGCAAAGACCATCAAAACAGAAAATGGTAGAAGACGGGTGTTTGATGTGCTGCGATGGTACTCTGGTTCATTTAAACAATAATTAAACATCTGGCAAAGGTACGCCGAAATTCGTTGTCCCTCCATCTGAAAAAGGTTGTGTGTAAAAAGTGACTAAAATGTCTACCACAAAGGTTGAACTGCCCAAAATTGTGAACGATAGTCTTTAACGTGTAAAAATTGACATGGAGATGACACCATACATGGCGCTGAGAACGACCCATAACAGTATAATGCATCATTTTCATGTTTGAACCAAACATCCGAGACCTTGCTGTTAAAAACTAATCAAAATAGATATCCGTTTGTCCTTTAGAAACCTATGATGCTGACCAAAGTTTTATAGTTATACATTTTATTTAACAGAGAAAGACGGTCTCATAGATAAGCCGTCTTCCCCTGTCAAGAAATAATTTAAAAAATTGTTCTGTGATCTCTATAAAATGTTATTTTCATCTTGCATGTGTTTCACAAACGTGTAAGCCCTGCCAAGCATGTGACATGAGGAATTTACTGTTACCCTGTCTGTCTGTCCGTCCTGAGTT